>JAGFMI010000001.1:2337229-2340850 GCA_021030905.1 Pyrenula massariospora
GACGTAATCAGCGCAAGCTGATGACTTGCGCTTACTAGGCATTCCTCGTTGAAGAGCAATAATTGCAATGCTCTATCCCCAGCACGACAGAGTTTAACAAGATTACCCAAACCTTTCGGTTAAGGTGATGTACTCGCTGGCTCTGTCAGTGTAGCGCGCGTGCGGCCTGCCATACGTTAGTTTCAAAGTCTTAAAAAGTACAACCAAGGGGGAAAAGGGAGAGGGTTAAAAAAAAATTGTAAAACTTACCCAGAACATCTACACTTTTATCCCTGCCTTGACAGCGGGAGCGGGCTATATCTTAGGCGGTCGAAATATTCAACCACCCACTTCCAAGTAGTCTCTTAACCGCAGACATCAGACCATTTGTTAAATATTTTAACTGGTTTACCTGGGCCCCGAGTTGCTCGTAAGAGCTTCTCAGACGAGGGAAGTGACGCGCCAATCTGGCACTCCTAAACGACTACCCCTAGATTTCTTCAAAGGGCATCACAGACCTGTTATTGCCTCGTACTTCCTTGGGCTTGAGCCCAAAGTCCTTCTAAGAAGCCTGCGACCAACCAAAGTCAGCCTGGCTATTTAGTAAGTCAAGGTCTCGTTCGTTATCGCAATTAAGCAGACAAATCACTCCACCAACTAAGAACGGCCATGCACCACCACCCACAAAATCAAGAAAGAGCTCTCAATCTGTCAATCCTTATTGTGTCTGGCGAATATTACCATCTCTGGTGAGACAATCTTCTTGCAAGACGCCCGAGAAGAGTTGTAGTTAACTACAGGTCTAGCATATACCAAAACCATAGATGTCTACGGCCCACCGCTTGCTGTGCGTTACGACGACCTCGGGAACATGCCTAGAGGTTCGCCACGGGGTTAACCTTTCCGTGACAGGTGAGATGTTCTCCGTAGCAGCAGGTGTTGTTGTGCTCTATGTAGAGCACATCTAACGTAAATTGTTATTCCAGGCCCAAACAATAACTAAAGATTAGTTAACCTGGTGAGTTTTCCCGTGTTGAGTCAAATTAAGCCGCAGGCTCCACGCCTTGTGGTGCCCTTCCGTCAATTTCTTTAAGTTTCAGCCTTGCGACCATACTCCCCCCAGAGCCCAAACGCTAATGATTTCTCGTAAGGTGCTGAACAGGTCATATAAAGGAAACACTGTCCAATCCCTTGCCGGCATCGTTTATGGTTAAGACTACGACGGTATCTGCGTTCAACACCCGCGCTATTGTAACACGGGACTCGACGGTATCAGAAATCTGCTTCAAGCAAATCCACCAGCATTCAGTCTGTGGACTGCATCTCCGGTTGAAATAGTTGAAAATCTCAACGGGAGACTTGGCTGCAGATTGCCCTTCAGAGGACTCTCTACATTTGGCTGGTATCACCGCAGGCACCGGACCTGGGTTAAGCCGCTGTTAAGCGGCGTCCAATTTTTGACGACCAGATGGTTCAAATCGTCTTCGATCCCCTAACTTTCGTTCACTGATTAATGAAAACATCCTTGGCGAATGCTTTCGCAATAGTTAGTCTTCAATAAATCCAAGAATTTCACCTCTGACAATTGAATACTGACGCCCCCGACTATCCCTATTAATCATTACAGCGGTCCTAGAAACCAACAAAATAGAACCGATGTCCTATTCTATTATTCCATGCTAAGATATTCGAGCAAAGGCCTGCTTTGAACACTCTAATTTTTTCAAAGTAAAAGTCCTGGTTCCCCACTACACCCAGTGAAGGGCATAGAGCTCCCCAGAAGGAAAGAACCGGCCGAATCCGTACGCTCGATTAGGAGGACAGATCGGCCCGTTCCAAGGTTCAACTACGAGCTTTTTAACTGCAACAACTTTAATATACGCTATTGGAGCTGGAATTACCGCGGCTGCTGGCACCAGACTTGCCCTCCAATTGTTCCTCGTTAAGGGATTTAGATTGTACTCATTCCAATTCCAAGACCCAAAAGAGCCCTGGATCAGTATTTATTGTCACTACCTCTTCGTGTCGAAATTGGGTAATTTGCGCGCCTGCTGCCTTCCTTGGATGTGGTAGCCGTTTCTCAGGCTCCCTCTCCGGAATCGAACCCTAATTCCCCGTTACCCGTCGCTACCATTATAGGTCTCTATCCTATAATCGAAAGTTGATAGGGCAGAATTTTGAATGAACCATCGCCGGCGCAAGGCCATGCGATTCGTAAAGTTATTATGATTCACCAAGGAGCCCCGAAGGGCATTGGTTTTTAATCTAATAAATACACCCCTTCCGAAGTCGAGGTTTTTAGCATGTATTAGCTCTAGAATTACCACGGTTATCCAGGTAAAGGTACTATCAAATAAATAAAAACTGATATAATGAGCCATTCGCAGTTTCACAGTATAGATTGCTTATACTTAGACATGCATGGCTTAATCTTTGAGACAAGCATATGACTACTGGCAGAATCAACCAGGTAACTATCGTTAACGACTACACAATTTTCAACGAAGAAAAATTGTGACAGCCGCAGCACCCCGAAAGGCGCAGGATTTATACTCTGGAAGGGATGACATCACAAAGACGATCATCCAATTCTCGAACGTCTTCATCCGTTAAGACAAAGGCATCTTTGAACCATCCAATTGCCCCCTCTGAATTCCCCAGGAAGTGGTCCACCACAGAGTCCAATCAACATCGTGAGACGCGTCACAGAACTGTTGTATACACCCCCCAGATGGAGAATACCGACAGCCCGTCACGTCCGGCGGAACCAGACGGATACAGACTGCGGCTTATCTCCGAATATATAGGTGAAGATCTTAGCCAACGGCCAATAATCCACAGACCTCATCATTGCCCAACGGAACATAGCCTTTGGGAACTTCGGTTGCCACCAAATCGAATAATCCACCATGCAGTTAAACGCGGTGAACTACTCAACCGGGGCAGAAGGCTGTCTCCAAGGCCGGAGTAATATCCCATCACTCGGCCCCCGGAAGAGAACCCTGCAAGGACGAAACACGGTGCAAGGATCGCGCACAGGCGGCGCCAGCCCCCAGCCGAGCCCGAACAAGATACCGTCAGCAACCCCGCGAGTATAAAAGTCTCGACCTCCCTCGACCTAAAGGTCTGAGGCTGTCGAGAAGTCTTCCTCAGGAGTGCCCGCACACTTGGCCCAGTTAAAACTCCGGTTGAAACTCGTAAGAGTCCCAACGGCAGTTGTTCGGCTTCAGGGACTAATGGCGCCCGCACGCGCCCGCGTAAAATTTTTACGTACAAAAAGCGGGTTCAATTTCGTGTGCAGCAGTTCTGCTGCAAATTTTGCCCAAAATTTGAGGGTTTTTTGTATGGGAGCCGATCAAAAAAAACCACTTTCTAACCCGGTTACCGGCCATGGGTAAAGGGCCAAAATAGATAGGGCAAATAGGCGTGCCTACGTTGAGATACCACCTAACTTCGACGAAGCAGTCAAAAGATGCTGGTGCTGCCTCTGAGGTAGGTGGGATAACGCTGCCCGCCTCCTCCATTATCGAGCCTGTTAAGCTTTGGGGCGACTTTAACGGGGCAGGGCACTCCGGGCGGGGCTCGTTGAGGGGCGCGCGGCGGTCAACGGTTGGAAATTGGGGAAGTGAAAGGGAGAGATCA
>JAGFMI010000001.1:3028150-3308093 GCA_021030905.1 Pyrenula massariospora
GGGAAGAGCGATGAATAATCCCTCGAATCGAACTGTTACTGCGCGCTCGATCTCGTGTCGGAGTCTAACTCTTGCCTGTGTAAGGAAGGAAGGGTAGAGGTGATGCAATGCTAGGACTGCACAGCTCTAAAGCTTTTAAGAGCTCTTTGTACATTAGACCTAGCTGAACAAGCACGAATACAACAATCAATGAGAATGGTCTCTTTTCAAGCCCTTAAGAGCTAGATCCTGACAGCCTGCCTGGGCTGGATCCAAACGATCTCGTTATTCCCGAAGTACAGCGTTCAACTTCAGTGCGGCGAGTGTCAAACATCTTTTTTGTCGCAGAGGCGGGTTGTTCAAGTTCTGCACGGTACTCTGCACGGTATTCCTGTGGCGGGGAAACACCGGGACGAGGCGTTTTACTTTGATCGAGCTGTCTTTGGCCCGCCCTCTCCCTTCGAATTTTGAAGGATGTCACGAGTATTGTACAGACTATTAATACGAATCCAGCCGCTGCCCCAATTCCAATGCCTGCCTTCGCGCCAACGGAAAGAGAATTAGAACGGCTAGAGGTAGCAGACGCTGGAGCAGAGGAAATAACAGAAGTCGGATCTGAAGACGACGAGATCAGCTGACTGTTCGATGGTGTAGCTGAAAGGCTTTGTGATGATACTAATGAGTCTGAAACTGAATTTGACAAGGTATTTTGGGTTCTTGTTGATGTTGTAGTTGACGATGGCAGGGCAGACACAACTACAGTGGTTGAGGGATTGGATATTCCTGCAGATGAGAAAAGAACTGATGGTGCCGGCGCATCGAAAGTTTCTGAAGTTGGGTTACTGCAATTGACTCGACCGCCATTATTAACACCGCAACATGCCCACTTCCCCGTGGCACTATTGTAGACAACATCAGGGATAGGCCTATCGGCTTAAAAAGAAGTTAGCAGCAGTGATTGAGGTGTACTAGCAAGCAATCGTAGCACACACCACAGTATCTCGAACAAGCGCCGCTCTTATAGTCTGGATCTGAGCAAGACGCAATCAAGAACCCACTACCGCCTTCACCGTCGCCAACCCAAGCAGGCTGATAGCATAAGAAGCTATTTAAGCAGCTAGCAGCGTGAGACAAATCACAACACGGAGCAAAATCGCCTGTGGCAACGGAGTTGCACGGCTGTTCGTCGCTAGAAAGCTGGATGCCTGAGGAGGTATTGCGGTAGCAAGCCATGGATTGCCACCGGGAGGTTGAATGAAAAGCCAAAACTAGATAAATTAAAATGCCGCATGATCAAACGCAGAGATTTAAACGTAGACAAAGGTGGTATTTTGAGCTGCAGCGGAATTTACGCGCCATGCGGCAGTTCAGGGGATGCAGGTTCATGGCATGTTATAATAGGCTGATGCCCCTCCCCGCCCCCCTCCCCCGAAGGCCCCGGAGCTGAAACCAAAGACGCTCATCTGTACGTAAAATGGCACTGCACCTCTCATCCCTTCCCGTACTCATTACATCTGCATACTTGCCGCAGTAGCCGAGTAAGCGAGGTTAAGGTAGTTTGCGAAAACTCGCTAGCCTTTAAATGGATTAGAGAACCATGTGTCTAGCTATGTGCCCTTGTTTTGCACCAAGATCAGGTACGGCGTGCGTCTTTGAGGCAATGAAGCTCAAGCAGCTGTTGACGCATGAATTGCTCCACTACTGTTGAGCGAACCACTGCAAAAAACGGCCCATGTCGCGAAGCAGAAGTACATATTATCACTTGTATGGATGAATCCTCAACAGCTGCTTTAACTCCTCGAGGTCTGGCGCCTGCCTGCACGTCCTCCAGGACGAGCAAAGTAAACCGACTTTATTTATCGTGTTTGGTATTCGATCTAGGGCCCCAATCTTGTAGATATCCCCAAAGACAAAACTACAATGAGGCTAAGGCTTGCTATGTTTGTCACGTGTATCTAGGAAGGAGATCACCACCCATGTTTTGTCAAGCCTTATTTTAGCCTGCCAGCGCTATTACACGAGACAGGTCTTAGATTCAGCGCAACCAAGACCCTTGATGAATTACCCACGCTTTTGTAACGCGTAATGCAAGCTTCCCAGCTGAATGAATAGGTGGGACAACAATAGGCAGTAGCCTGGGCTGAAACGCAGTTTTAAAAATGACCAGCAACTGCAGCCAAGCCCGTAGTGTTTAAAATTAGGCACCACTTAGACGAAAACTGGGCCCCCTGAACGGAATCTGGCCCCCTTGAAATGTCAAAGCACCTGCTCAGGTACATGCTCAGGCCCGGATGATGGCTGTGCTAAGCTTCCGTAACCGGAAATAGAAAAAATAAATCTTATGTCTGACGATGAAGGTGTTCCCGCCCAACCGAAGACCGTGTGCAAGCACAAATGAAAAAATATCTCCCCTGTGTTGTGCCCCCTTTTTCGCTATCCAACTGGTTGACTCCCGACGAGCGTATCATCATCAAGACTCTTGGGCAGACTGCTGACGACGTATCGGAGACTCTGAAATGTCACGAAAAGACGGGAAGCGGGAAGGGGACTATGTTGATTTTAGATTTCATTTCAATAGAACATTCGATAAGTAAGAATTCAGAAAAAGGCCAGGGAAATGAAAGATGTCATCGGAGGCGTAGAGCTACTTTTGCGTCGCATTGAATTACTTAAAAGAGGAAACCCTCAAAATGCGGTCTACCAAGCACGAGCGGCTTCGCCAGCGATGATGCAGAAAAAGGGGTCCCCAAGCACCACAAGTAAATCTGTTAAATGCTAACCAAATGGGAATTAGGAACCTACACCGAAATCAGAGGTCAGCTCACCTGTGCGAATAAGATCTGTCTCTTTGAGAAGTAACTCATCGGAGGGAACAGAACCAACGTGTCTCCTTTTGAAGTATTAGCGAGGACCACGAAATACCGTCTACATTGCATTAATTATCGGGGCCCAAAAACAAATTAACTTTAATACTACCGGTCTCATAAGGGCATGAAAGATCTCTTCACCCCTGAATGGAAACATTTCATATCTGCGAACCTGGCTTATGGAGTGATCCTAGACACCCTATGTTTGGCAATATAGTTGGTCCGATACGATCTACGCGCTTCCGCTAGCGAATGCGAAAGTTCACTCTCTCCGGCCGGCTTTAATCTACTCAATCTCAATTGCGTCTCGGCTGCCACTCCTGCGCATCTGCTACGCGATGTGGTTGGCTCTTTCGTCGTTGGTTCGATAGTAATTGCATTCTTCGGGACTTCCGCAGTGGTGCTAATCCGAAAGCTTAGTGTCATCAAGAATTTTAAGGTCGGAGGATTGCCGTTGCTGAGGAATCATCTTCAGCAAATACATCGATGACTCGACTCATGCGAGGCGTAGTGGGTATGATTGAGAGTTACATGCATATAAGGACAAGATCATGACACAGCTGGTGAAGACAAGCTCCTCGCCCGACTAGAGATAGGTAAGATCAGACCCAACTCAAACCGTAACATTCATGCTCTTACACCTAATAGTCCTGAAACAAGATCCTCGTCGGCTCCTAGAGCACATCTCAAGCTGGAAATCTCCACGCCCAGCCCTACTCCTTTAGAGTCTATCCATTAGAATGAAAACCAAGAGCCCTAAACCGCGACTCTAATTATCCAGCCAGGGATTTTTCACCGCAGACAGAATCTCAAAATCCTCCTCCGACCTTTCCCATCCACGTTCTCCAGAGACGTTGGCTCTGTCTATATCCTCTCGCCATAAGCTTGCCAACTCCTCCGTAAATCTCCTCTTTCTCCACCCCTTTCCCGACCACTCTTATATCATGCGCACGCGGCAAACCCACCACCAATCGATCTGCCTGCAAATTTACGAATGAAACAGATCCAAGCACAGAGCTCACTTCTCGCTCACAGAAGCCGCACAAAGGCTTGCTTCTATCCGTCTTTCCCGCGAGCTGTAGCTTTACGATACCAAATTCTAGCTGCTAATCAAGGAAGGACTCCCGTTCTTGCGACCAGCTCGCAATAAGCCTGAAGTATGCCTTATATCTGCAGAGGCAGAAATGGCGAGCAAAATTCAGTCATCGGTGTTCTCTAGGCGTTGCTAATGCGCCTCAGCTTTAGGATCTTGGCAGTGCGGCTGACATGTAGCGATAACCCGGTTTGTGTAACACACTAGCCTAGGCATTGGGCATCATTGAGGGCATCATCATTGGTCGGTGGCCTGAACGTAAGGCGCTCATGCAGAAAAAAGCAAGTGGTTCAGTTGCCGTTGGCCATCGTTTGTGCCGAATCTTTAACTCTGCTAACCTCAGAGGACAATGAACAATTTATCTGCACTACATACTCGGATCCATTCTCAAAAACTCTCGATCTCAGAGAGGGGTCATAAATCTAATATTGCGACGGCGGACGTCGAGCTACGCTCAGCATGTGCATGTTAAAAGACTAGTTGATTTTCGATGTCCAACACAATTGATCTATCAGGGCTGATCCATCATGTCCATACCACAACCCACGCTCACAAACTTATCAGAGGGACTCTTAGAGCAAGCTGCGCTCAATGTTCTCTGGCAAGATGAGATGGGGAGCGCGCGCCGTCATGGCTTCTACCAGCGCAACTTCGAAGCGATCAACAGCTCTAAGCAATACAAAGACGTTGTCGCCCTCCTTCTGTACTGGGAAAACAACGACGAATGGACAGACATGAAGACAGAAGACGAAGTAGGTCCAGCAAAGCCACACTATCTTGTATGAGGTGAGCTTACCACTTCAGGTCGACAACCTTGCTGCCATTCTCCAGAAAACGTATAATTTTAGAGTGGAGAAGCAAGCCTTCCGTCTAGCAGAGAACCGCGTGCAGGCACAGATGAACACGTACCTGACTAAATTCGTCTCAGCTTATGATAAAAACGACGAAACTCTCCTAATCATCTACTATGCCGGCCATGGTTGGGCAGGGCCGGGCGCGGACGGAACACTACACCTCTCAGGGTACATGTCTCCAAACCCAGTTAGTATAGAACAGGTGCTAATAAATCAAGCAAAACCGAGCTCTGCACGGCGGGCGAGACGGAGAGATCAAGAGGTACCCTTCGGAAGTTAGAAAATCGAGACACTATCAATTGGAATTTTTCTGAGCATATCATTCAAGACACAGTCGCCGATGTCCTTCTAGTCCTTGATTGCTGTTATGCTGGAGCTGCGAAGCGCGATTATCGGCCTCAATTACAACAAGCGAAGCTTCGAAGGACCGGCCAAGACGAGAGTATTCTCGTCTGTCCCAGTCCACCTCAGCGACAGAGATTTGAGTTACTTGCAGCCTGTGACGAATACCAAATGACGCGCATGCCTGGGCGCCATTCGTTTACTTCGGCCCTGATATGGGCTTTAGAGGAACTGGCGAAGGAGGATACCTTCAGTACTCACATGCTGTGGCAGAAGATAGCAGAGGAAGCTCCTAACTTTTACAGCCTGAACCAAAACCCGGTGCTCCACGCTCGGAATCTGTCACCAGATTGTTACTATCCAGATGAACATATCAAGATTAAGAACCTTGGACGGGGCATCGATACCTCCTTGTCACCTTCAGCAAGCTCTTGCAAGAACGAGGGCGAGGTGGGTGACTATTTAGATCTTAGGTTCCAGTTTCGCGATCCTATCGATGAGGCTCAACTCAGGAAACTGGCAAGAGAAGTGAGAAACATCATCACAGGCGGAGAATTATCTTTAAGCGACGTCGGCTTCCTTCGCAAAGGGAACGCGCTTCATCAAGCTAGCCAAGCCTTCCCGTTCTCGCCTTTACAACGCAAGGGATCCACAAGTGCCACGCACTTGATGACACCAATCACGCCAGCTTGGATTACTGAACAACCGCCGACCAGGGTATACAGTGGCCTACCTCTGCGAACAGGATTTCCTACACTCGCTCAATCCCCACACTCCGACCTGACTCGAAGCAATATGACGGCCACGCCACCTCCCCTGCGATCAGCCGTTTCCCGTGTCGCCCATGAAGACGGCCCGCCCTCGATGATAAGCTATCATTTCCGAGAATTACTCAAGTGTATCTGGGCCGAGATCCTCAGTTCCCTTTATTGAAGAGCGGAGGTGTCGTGAGCTACGAACAACGGCCAAACGCTATCATGTGGTGATGGGTGAGGAAATGAGGAGCCTGGCCCCAAGCCAAACGAAGAGGCCGGCTCGAAGATATGAGCCGAGCCGCTCGCCTTTGGCAAGCACATTGTCGCTTCCGAGATAAGGAGCCTTCTCTCTTCTTAGGGATACGACAAGCTATCCTATCTCAAGTATCCCAACCGAGAATACGTCAACACCAGAATCAACTTTCAAAGGTCGCTCTATCTCACCCCTCCTCACTGTCATACCTCTTCCCTCCCTTCTGAACGTCATTCTTACTTACTCAACGGCATCACGAAGAACTCTGCTCATCCGGCAAACAGACACAGCTATTCGAGCCTCCAATCTACCTTCCACTCAATTATCGAGCCATATTCCCAAGCCACACAGCCAAGCGGCCTAAGCCGAGCAGCAGGAGCCGCGCCTCAGTCGTTTTAGTGACAAGACTCCACTCTGCTCATCTAATCTTTAATGTTATGTTAGAAAGTCTTTGCAAGGCTACGAGCAGGAGACCTAGATTTGGATTCGAATTTCTTGATACGGCAGGATAGATCTAGACATAGATTAGGCATCAGGAATAGACTTAGATAAGCCAGGTTTCAAATCCGAAATACATTAACTACCAACAGAGCCATTCCACCCATCCCATAAATCCGAGAGTAGAGGTGCCTTATCCGCCCCCGATGAATTTTATATTCAAAGACCGGCACAAACTTACGCATGGTCTCTCTCGGGCTTCTTTAATATTGAGGAGTGCAGAGATTTGAGAATACGTTCCATTCATCCAAGAATGCCAAGAGTAAGGGCGATTTGTCCGTGTCAGTAGATTCATTTCTTAGGCCCAAGAGGTATTTGATGGATGCCTCTGTATTGGAGAGTGCTTCACCGACGTGGACTTACGGCTTTTTGGTTTCGGTCATTGAACGAGCCTGGGAGTAAAGACATTTTGTCCAAGTCATCAGAGGAGTGGACTGTGGATTAGTTGGTAGGTGATAGATAGTACGAAAAGGTGGTAGGTGCTTAAGCTCAATTTCTGACCTTGCTGAGCCTGGAAATGCAATCAATTCAGGACCCCAAAGGGTTAAAAAAATTTTGTCGGCGCCACTGCCTGTCGGACTCCTCTCTGTTATACTCATTCATGTAGCAGATGATGGCGGCTTCACTCGATAGCGTACTCCTTCCCGTGCCAGGTACAGCGATGTGCCATCGTGACGGATTTGTAGTTGTTTCACCTCGGGGAGGCAAGGCGGGGTGGAGAGTCCAGGGTCCGGTCGCTGTAAATGCCCATGCTCTCTCTCCAAGATCTGCCATACCGACCAGGGCTGTCTTTCCCCTGCTCCACTCACCCATTCCGTGATCTTCTTCTGCCTTAGTATTGATTTCATATCCTTCGTATACTGAGCCCAACTTTTCAATCCCAGTATCGGCTTGTCCCAACTTAAGGTTACGCCCAGAATTAAAAGCTTGGCCCTGGCTTGCTCAAGGTATTGCCACGGCTCTCCCTGGTTGGGTGCTCCGGTGTGGTGCAACGGACACGGATAGAAGAGATTGCAACTTAAGGCCTGGCAAGCAAGCTTTAAATGAATCATTTTCACTGTAAAGGCCTGACTTTTCGCTTGTACAAAGCGCAATAACCAATCCATCTCACGAGATGGGAAATCGGGTGCCGTGGGTTTGGGCCTGTCGAAACGAATGAACAGTGAACTGAGGGTTAGTCCCGCGAGATTTTTGGCAGCGATCGATGGGCTTTCTGAGAACGAAGTCGTTGAGCTTATATGAAGTTTTTCTAGAACAGTGAACTGAGTGAAGTCCGGGATTCCGCTATAACCCCTAGGGCTGTTAAAGAGATTGATGTGGCGCAAAGTTGCTCTATGAACATCAAGTAGAGATTGCATAAAGGGCAATGAGTATTCATTTATATCTGGCGTGTCATCGGAGACGTACAAAGTAAGCGAATAAAGCTTACGGCACCAGCGGATAAGGCGATCTATCAGTAGGCAGCTCTCTAAAGGACCCAAATTTAAGGATGAGATGGTACTCGTACGCAACTGGGTCTGCGGGAAGTGCTGATCGATAGTCTGTCTTGATAGGAGTTGGCCAATGAGTCTTCCGTCATGGTCTCTCCAGACAGTCCAGTTGGAAAGCCTAAGTTGGGTGATGGAAGGATCGTACAGAAACGGGAGGATGTCTGTCGAGTTAATTGTAGAAGCAGGGTTCGCCTTTCTGTGAAAAGAAAGACTGATTTCCAAATTTTCCAAATAACGTAGACTTTTGACAATTTTGTGCCAAGTGTCTTTATCCCCTGGGGTAATAGTCAAGTGGATCAAACGGCATCGGTCGCACAGCGATATAATCTCGAGGATGGCATCCTTTTCGTCAGAGCTCCAGTCTTCGGTACGTAAGCTTGTGTACACTACCCTTATATACGATGCAAGTATCGGCCGTTTCTTCAAAGCCCTTAACAAGGTGTATTCTGGGATATTAGGTCCTGTCTTGCGATTCATGCGTAGGGGTAATGAGATAGAACTGTAAAAGGAAAGATCCCTTAGTCTTTGCCAACGCCGTGAAATGAGGCATAATGGTCTCAAATCGTAAGAATGAAAATGGCCCAGAATCTGACAGATTATCTCGTCGGGCAGTCTTGAGATGTAACAAGCACCGAATGAATCAGGTAGAAGCCGCCCCGGAATTCGGCTTCGGAAGCAGAGCCTTCTCTCGTCGTCGTTTCCTAGGTACCACTGGCGATGAGGAACGTAATTCTGAATGTCCGACTCGCGGATAGACTCATCGGCTTCCATTCTGCAGCGCAGTTCTTGAGCAGGATGAAGTTGGCCAAAGACTGCTCCGAGGTAGACTTCAGTCAAATTCCCGACGTTGCTAGAATCTAGGACCGAAGTGCTAAGCTATGACATCACAAATTATCCACACTCTCACTATTCACACCAGAGCTATCCAAGAGGACAAGAATCTCTTGTAGAGCCTCAGACACGAGATACAGACATATAGACTCGTTAATCTGTTCACGCTCCGATCTTGCCACGCTCTCAAGTTACTGCCGTAATAGCAAGTGTTGGCGGGAGATTGTTGGGCCTCCCTCTACGACACCCCTTCTGAAAGTGAATGTTGCTCTCTTAGCCTTCAAATTCTCTTTCTCCACGTTGTTGCTCCATTACTATGTAGTAAGTAAATATTATAATAGAGTCGCTAATTAGGCCACTTGCGACGCTCCGATTCTCTTAACGTTACGCGACCGGCCGGCCACGACCTGGTCAAATCGTGGAGGAGGGGTCTCGCCAGTAATAGAAGGCAGAGTGGATAGCATAGTCCGCTCTGTGTTAGAGCCCATCGTAATAGAGAATCAGCAAGAAAATTGTAGATCCGCCTTCCAAGTGTTCGGGAGAGCGGTAGCGACTACAAGTAGAAAATCTCTCGAAGACCTTTTATCCAAGGTGAATAGGAGGAAGATGGAGGACTTTGACAGCCAAGCGACTGGCCCAAATAAGCGAAAGGTTCTAAGACTGAAGCAAACAAATAGAGAAGAGTTGGAGGCATTAGCATATTTGAAACTCAGAGACGCCACGCTTCTAGACGACAGCAACCATCAGCTTATCAGTGATCAAAAGCTAGTATTGAACAACAGCCTTGACCAACCTGACCATCAGCCTTCCCAATCCCGAAATCCTCGCTCCGACAGATCCATCAATAAGCGCTCATCCTCCCCCCTTCATTCTTCGCCCTCTGCAGCATCGTCCTTTCCCTCACGGTACGCTGGAACTCCTGCATCAATGTCATGACTGTTCGCATGCTGTCTTCGTTAAGATCCTTCTTCTTGCTTGCGGAAAGCGCTTGCGCTGAGGCAACTAGATTCCGGATTTGCCGGCCGTTCAGCTCCTCGCGGCAGGCGTAGTCTGTGAACCATTTTTCGACAGACTGTACGTGAGTCAGCAGGGGATTTTCAACGATGTGACAAGCGTTGGAGGTGCTTACTTGTTTGTCCTGCGTGCCGTGGAAGTGGACTTGGTTAAGGAAGTATTTGAAAATCTCAATCCGTTGCGACGGCGTCAAGTCGTGGTATTGGATGGCGAGATGGATTCGGGATTGCACAGCAATGTCTATGCTCGTTATACGGTTTGTCGTGAGGATGATGACGCCTTGGTAGTATTCGAGTACTCGGAGCAGGACGGAGACAAGAGCATTTCTGTTCGGATCTGCATGTTCGGTCCTTGTCTCTAGAAACACGTCTGCTTCATCAACTAGAAGAATCGCTTCCCATGTCGAAGCAAGGGTGAACATTGTCTCCAGGTTCTTCTCAGCTTTCTCAGCTTGTAGGCCAATCTCTGCTACGCTGACAACAATGAGGGGTTTGCGGGTTGCATCTGCTATTGTCTCTGCGGTCAAACTCTTACCTACCCCCGGTGGCCCATGGAGCAAGACTACCAGAGAGTTTCCCTTGTCTTGAACCATATCGCCCACCTTTGCTTGGGAGTCATGGCTGTTGACAAGAGCGAGGAGCATGTCCTTGTAGCGTTGATCAAGTTGAAGTTCGTTCTGGAAGGCATTCGTCTGTCTCTCTTGGACGTCTCTGGTCTTGGTCAGGCTAAACTGAGCCCAGCTTTTCTCCTTGGTAGCATATCCCAAGACCCGCGGTGGACATAATTTGTACCACTGTCCTGTGGGTTGCTGAGGGGAGGCGCCGTCGTCAATCTTACTTGTGCTCGAAGAAACCCAATTTGGCTTCGAATCACCCAGCATAAGCGCGTCATGTCCATATCTTTGATAGCTTCCAGAATCCTGGATATAGTTACCTGCAATCGACAATTAGACGGGATTTGTTGAGTATGATCCCACCACGTACCTTTGATTTTGATCATCCGAGAAGAAGCGTAAGTTGTCTCGGAGCTTGAGTTATCATCCGTTTGCGATTGCGTTTCATCAGACGGCTTGGACAGTGCTCCAGTGACACCTTTCTTGCTAGCTAGCGCGGGTGCGTCTCTTTCGTATCCGAACAACCGATCCTTTCCACCGAGCCGACATCGCCGTTCAAATTCCTGCCCGCGCTCTATGAGCATTTCTCGCAGCTCGTCTGGAGACAGGACTGTTGCTGGCTTTTCTCCCTTTTCGCTGGCTAATTCTAAAACTTCCTTGGCCTCAAGGCCCTTCCTTTTGGTGCGCCGATCTTTCACGGATTCGTCCTTGAAATATTTGAGAGGGTAGACACTGAAGCCTGTGACATTTTTATGCTTGAAGCAAGAGTTAGTAGTACGTAATCATTTCGGAAAGTTTGTGTCAACGTACTCCCTCGTACTTGTCGGACACCTCAACCTGATGGAAAGCTCTAACCATTTCATTCCCATTCCAATCGTAGCACCACATCTCTGCAGAAAAAGAGTTTTTGTCGGCTTGACTCGTGTCTGGTGCATCCATAACTTGCCAAAGTTGGGGCTCACCCAAGCATTTTTTGCTAAAGACCTCAGTTCTAGGGGCGAACATTGTCCAAAGGTATTCGTAAGTCACGCGGCCAGCTTTGATATCCGTGTCTCGGTTCTGAAAATAGTCGGCCATTTCGTTGCACTCTCTGACCATTATTAATAGCGAGCGAAGGTCTTCTCTTGTCTGACGGGTGATCTCATCATCGCCGTCTCGTTCGTTTGATTCTTCAACAAGATCATCGTACATGTAGACCACGTGGCTGAAAGGTCCTACAAATCTGAACAATTTCACATTCCAATCAAGAAAGGGGTACAGCTTGTCTAAGACCTTCTTCAACATCTGTCTCAATGCATCGGACTCAATATCGATCTCGCTTCGCTGGAAAGCCCTACCGGCATCATCCATGACACGCCTGAAGGTGAAAGCTCGCTCTGGAGCTTTGTCCCGGTTCTCTTTGATCGCAGAGAGCTCTCGATCCTCAAAAAGTGCATTGTCTTCCCAATACCGAAAAACGACGTGTCTCACCCTGGATGGCGGTGGCTTTGGCTTCTCGTCAGTCTTATCGGTTTCGGTACACTTATTCTCCATCGATGTGGGGGCCTCCGCGGCGCCATTTGCTGCAGATGTTTCTTCTTTGGGCTTTTCTGTACCGTTAACAGCCTGATCGTCCGACTTGCTTGTCTTCTCTTCCTCTGGGGACGCTTTAAGCTCTTTCTGTTCGACGCCATTGACCACAGCTTTGGGTGCTGAAATTACATCTGCAGCGCCGAGATCCTTGCTCGGGGACACTCTCAATTGATTTTCAAGATCGTTGATACGCTTCTCAAGTAGCAAGATATAGCGCTGTTCCCTGGCTGCCAGAGAAGAATCGCTCGTAGCTTCCGGCATATTTCTAGCTGAAGGAATTCTTCCTCATAAGTGGTGGCAATCGACGAGGCACAGTATCAATCACAGGCTCGTTGTCTCCGGGAGGCTATATATTATTATCAAAATGATAAGCCGGATTAGGGCAAAAGCCAAAGCGGAAGAATAGTCGAGGCAGCTATCGAAGAAGGAAACCGCAACTAAAAATGGTTACAATTTGGAAATTTCCTGTTACTGTACGTAGAAGGAATCGCTGCCATTGTTGATTTTCACCGTTGCAAAGGTCGCGCCCGGCGTAACATTGGCGGCGGGTTAGGGGCCGATTCATTGGAGCGAGGCTAGGTGTCAGAAGTCGTGGCCCATCTGATTGTTAGCCCTAGCGCCCGCCCGGCGTACATGGGATGCGCCATGACTTCTGACACTGAGCCTCGGAGGGGCTCCGTGAGACTTGCACCCAAACAGCGTGGCGTTCTTGAACCTAGTCAAAGTTGAGGCTCTGCAGCTGGGGTAGCTCTAGCCCATTAGGTCCTTAACTGCCTGCCGCTCATGCTACGATGACAGTCGGAGTCTTGTGAAGTCTCATAAGTACGGGTCTTCGAGCCCTGTGTTCTCTCGGTCTCCGCACGGATGACCCTCTCCTTTTTCCCACCTTGTTCCATTTCTGCTGCCTCGATGACCGGCAAACAAATCTCCCAAGATTCCAAGCCCCCAGCACGAAACAAGCTTAACGAAGATCCCCGGGCACGCCGGGGTGCATCGTCTGCAGTAGATCAGCACTAGGCCTTGGAATTCGGGGGCGGATGCACAACCCCAATGATCGACCATCTTCGCCCCAGTCGAAGTTAGGTGATGGTGGTTGCATGACAAGTGTAGCGCTTGCATGTTGCCATCATTAAGCATTGAATATCCACATTCTGCATCTGCTATCTTCAATCATGATGTTGATATGTGCAGAAGAGGACCATGCCAGCCGAAGAAAATCAGTCGAGATTCTGGTTTCGACGTGGGAACCAAAATAGGGTCGACAGGTGAGTCCAGGGGCCCCAGCTTCTTACGGGATCGGGCCGGACCTTCAACCACATTCCTCAACCATTTCAAGCTCAACATCAACCTGAACTCGGTCTTGCGTCGAGAGAAAGGTCCAGATGTTTCGCTTATCCCGACCCAGCGTCCCTGTTGCTGAGGCTTCACCGACACATCTACGGGCATACATTGCAAAGAGTTGCATGTCTCAGGCGAATTAATGCAGCTAACGCATGGTTGATAAGCTTCTAACGACACGCATCTTTGTGCATCTCGAGCCAACATACCTGATTGGTCATGGTATTCTACCCATAGCTGATGTTTATATCGCAGTGAACCCTTAAAGCCGCTTCTCGAAGCCTGCGAAGAGAGCGATGCCTTTCAGCGACGTACCGACGCATGGCTGGAGGAAAGGCAGCTAAAGGGCCATGTCAAGAAGACGAAGCGCGAAGTCAAGGCACAAATATACAAAGAGATTGAAGGGCTGGACTTTGAGGAATTAAAAGAGACCACGAGCAACGTGCTTGGAGAAAGTTTATTCCGCAAATCGAAATGGAGCAAGGATAGATCTGAAGGCGCTCGAGGGGTCAACACGCGATTTCAAAATTTCAGTGCCAAAATGGCCGGCTTCTTAGAGGCGAATGAAGTCATAATTGAGCTCGTGAAGGTTGCTGGTGAACCATTCGCCACCGCTGCTTATGGAGCAATATCACTTCTATTCGTCGTAAGGTCTCTGTCTCCCTCGAAGTCCCAGCCACGTCTAATACCCAGTAGGTGGTCTCAAATAAGGTCAACAACGACACTATAATCGGAACTGCTCTAGATGACATGGCGAGGGCATTTCCAAGATCGACTGTTATGTCAGACATATACCCCGAGGAGAATATTGAACGACTCGTTGCCGAGGTATTTCGAGCCGTCATCAAGTTTGCCATCAATTCTGTTGATTACTTTACTTCCACCGGCATGCGCTTTGTCAATTCCGCAAAGCCTGCAAAGCTTGGGCTGGATCAATCTATCGAGAATCTACACAAGCTCCTCGCTGAGCTGAACGCCGAATGCAGCGTTCTCCTCCACAAGAGCATCGTGAGATTGGTTGCGATGAACAAGGAACTACAAGCAAAGGTCGACAAACTAAACAGACACAATGAAGACATGTTAGAGCGCGAAGATCGGGAAAGGCTAGAAGAGACTAGGCGCATACTAAATTACCAATCTGATACACCAGCAACAAGAATGCACACTGACATTGGACAAGCGAGAAAGAATGCCAATCGGGCATTTTCCAACACATTGTCCACTTGGAAGATCGGGTACCACTACTTTCGAATGACTCCGTTCAGACTGTCTGCGGAAAAGCCATATAGAGACTGGAGAGATTGCGACCATTCTGCACTTCTGGTCCTTGCTGGAAAGACGCAAGAAGATTCAAGAAGCGGCCCGAATGGAATCTCTTGGCTCTCATCTGCTGCGGTCTTCGTTCATGAAGACATACACCAGGGGAGGAAATGCGTCATCTATTGGACCTTCTACCCGGAACTATGGAGATCGCATGATGACTGCCATGTTCATGAGGCTTTTGCGTCCTTGATCTATCAACTCCTTCGATGGAAACCGTCTATACTCAGAGATCAATATGCATTCTTCAAACAGCTTCTCAATCAGGAAGAGTGGACGCAGCATGATTCGGTACAAGCTCTTGACAAGATGTTCAAAGCTCTCACTGAAGCTTTGGCCAGAATTGGACATGAGGAGACAGTCTATCTCATTCTCGACCGGTTTGATCAATGCTATCTAAAAGAGTCTTTCTCCCTACGAAGGTTTGTAAATCTTATTCAGAACTTGGCTTTTAAAGTGAAGATCATGTTGATCTATGATGCAACGTTCTCCTCGGGTTTGACTCCAACAAGGTTCCAGGAGTTTATCGAAGAAGCTCCTGGGAGGGTATTTGGAAAGGTCGACTTTGACCAGGAAAGAGAATCTGTCTTGTGAGATTTGAAAAGGGTCAAAGTTACTTTGTCGAATGAAGCATACATTCTATTTGCCCCCGTTCATCTTTTTCAATAGCATGACAGATAAGATGAACCAATATCAACCCAATCAACTCATTCTACGTCAGCTTCTCGCGACTGATTCCACAGGTCAAGACAGTCGCTGCTTTCTCCCAACGACCTCAATTGAATCCAGAACTTCGGGCACGTCCTACAGAGATACTAAATCCCGGAGATGACGACAACTCATCACACAGATATTAACCATCGCTCGAACGCTTTTCGACCAAAATCCCCGGGCTATACCACACTCCAACCCAAGCCACCTCCCATCCCCAGCCAGACTATCCACGCACTCATCCCACCTTTATCCACCAAACCACCCCATTGTCCCAAATAAAGCCCTCAACCCTTACAATAACCCCCTCCCTCAATCCCCTTTACCCCCCACAAAGCCCTCTTTATCCCCTTTGTCCTATTGTCCTATTATCCCCAGCCCGCTCAACACCCATATATACCCTCCCCATCCTCTTCCTCCTCGTTCCCATACCCCACCACCGCATCGTAAACAACACCCAATCCAACCCACACGCACACACACACACACACACACACACACACACACATCCAGCCACACAAACACACAGAAAGAAAGCGAAAAAAAAATGTGCACCCACACCGCCAACCCCGCCAACCCCGCGACCACATCGACGACCACGGTAGACTGCTCCTGGGGGGACCCGTGCTACAACTGCGGGAGCCGCAGCTACCACTACCCCGGTGGGAGCTACTACCCCGTGTGCACTGGGTGTGGGATTGTGCATCGGGACTAGATGGTAGGTAGGTGGTAGGTATGGTTAGTTGAGGGTAATGTTATAGCATTGTTTGGTGCTTTTTGGGGTTTCAAGTCTGTGGAGTTTGTAAGCATGAAGTTTATATCTTCTATTATACTTCGTACAGCTAAAGAGCGACAAGGCCTCTACTAATACATAGGGTAATCGTGCTTCCATATATAACACAGCCGAAAGCCAGTCCATGGCCTACGCCCTCGTAATTCTCTGCCCCTCTACAGTCCTCACCAAACCCCCTGGTCCTTCATTGTCATGCTAATTTCCTCCATACTCAACGTCTTCTCCCTGACCCTCACAATCCTTCCCTCCTCCAGCTTGGGAATCACGGCATCTCTCTGTTCCAGTGCCAGTCCCTCCGGGATCCCGTAATCCACGAGCTTGTAGTCTCCGACCATGCTATCGACCACCACGATCTGAATTCCTTTCGGCGACGTCCACATCTTTCCGAATCCCGCTTCATCAAGCTTCTCGGTGGTGTCGGGGTCGTCGGTGCCGATAGCGAGCGTCAAACAATTGGGGCAGGTGAGGAGCTGGGTGCCGTTGCCGCACGGGAAGCGGTACTTGCAGGCGGGGCGGCGGCAGAGGTAAACACTCTCTTTACCTGGCTCCTCGAGTCGCTCGGCTTTAAGGCTTTTTGAGGCGTCTTTTGACAGTTTTTGGGTGAAAAGCTCTTTGTTCGTCTCAACCAGCCTTCCGACTCCATTCTCGTCTCCGTATTTAAGATCAGATACGATCATGATGTTAACGGTGTACCTAACATCCACGGCTGGTGCAAATTTAAACCTTTTGACCTTGATTTTCTTGCCTTTCGATTTCTCGTGTTCAATCTCCTTGTTTTCAAACTTAACCCACACCCCTGGAGCATGCCAAAACTCTGTTGTTTTGCCGAATTCGCCAAAGGGCATGTTCTTCGGCCTATGGAACTCAAAGTACCTTGGTGGGAGTTCGTCCTTGTTTCGGAGAACGATGGCAGTCCCAGGGTTGGGAGCTGCCTGTGAAGAATTCGAACTCTTGGTCTGCAGAGGTTCGTAAGCTTGTGGACGTTGTCTGACAGGTCTAATGACAATCTTGTCGCATTTTCGGCATTCTGTCTGCCATTTACCCTTAGGGAAAGTAACTTGGGCGTGACAGTGGTTATAGTTGCCACAATAGTACGTAGGATTATGCCCATCCTCCAGCTTAATGATAGACGCAAATCCTGTTCCGTTGTTGATTATTTCCTGGACGTTGGCCATCTTGCAAAAGATCTGTTTAGCAATATAGAAAGATAGGATAACGATGAGGCGGACTCTTAGATGCGGTTTCTTTGTATCGACTTCCCTTTGTGCCTGATACACCTCGTGGTATATATTAGACGCTCCAGCTGGCGGTCAAAGATACGTTCAAACTTATGACGGTTCAAGCACACGCTCTAGCCTCGGTCTTTATAACCGTGTTGTTCCTTTGCGGAGTCACCATGGTGAGTCGTCAGGACCGAGTCATGCTATTTGACTCCTAAACGTGCCTCATGTTCGTAAATCATATCTTCACAGGCGGACTCGTAATCCAAGTAATGCAATGTCCCATTCACTCTTCCCTAAAAGATTCCGTAGCCATCCCATTCCCAGCATCGCTGGACTTCCTCCAGGTACAGAGCCCGAGCTCGGACTGAGTAGTCTCTTTGCCTCCTCCACAGTTGCACCTGCGAACGCCGAGATAGTGCTATTGGCAACATCTGCAACAAAGCCTCCGGTCGAATTTGAGATTGTCTGGTTCATGGTGTACATCCTCGGGAGGAACCAAGCGTTCCAACCAAGAGAAGGATTATCAGGAGAGCTGAAGTAGCAACGTTCGTTCCAGTGACAGCTGCTAGCAAAGAGGATCAGGAGTAGCATGGAGCAGTATATGCATGGCCGGTTCAGCAGGTACGTTAGGGTAAGGAATATGATGAGATGGAGCGGCGAGAGAGACGGAGGAAGCGGAAGTAAGAGAAGTGGCAGGAAGCTCGTAGGCGTTAGTAAAGCTATTGCAAAGCGTGGAGACCACTTACCTGCGCAGGCAGAACATCATTGCAGAAGAATTCAATTGATATACCCCGTTCCAGCCAGTGGAAGCTTTCAGTCGTTAAAGCGAGGCCACTTTGCTCGCCTTCGCTCGGTCGATTGTATGGTGGGATGATACTGTCTCAAGACAAAGGCAGGTTGAAAGAGAACGATGAAGACAATTTGACAGATTGGGATTTAGTCATAAGCCACGTGGGAGGGATGTTTTAGTGTAACGCAGACAACCACAGTGATAGAGCTGCAGCTTGCCGAAGCGAGAACGAGGCTGGGCGGGCGGAAGATGTGGAGGAGAAGATCTGTGGCGCGCCAAAATCCAGATCGGAGAGCCGCCCGCTTTTTGTGGCCTAACTTAGAGAGGAGCGTCATGACTTTCCCTTTCTTTGCGTCCTCTCACACCACATCCTCCTCTCATTCACTGGCACCCTTTTTACGGCCTCTGATTGATCACCGAGAAGCGGAGCAAATCCCTCCCCCACCGGTGTTCGCACAGCCGGGTACTGAGAAAACTCCCGGCGCCAGTCGCGACAGACACCAACGTGAAGATTTTTAACCGAAAATGTCCACGCCTAACGAGCTACAGGCTCTCTTCGCAAACCTTAGACCTCGCCAGGCAAATTCTTCGTCGAGCTCTCAGATACAGCCAAGCCCAGTAAATATTCGGTCTACCTCATCGACCTCACATATTCATCAACCCTCTCCCCAACACCAAGCTTCGGTTAATGTTAATACCATTTTCAATCAGTCAACGGCTTCTCCCCGAAGATCGCCTCCACTCAAGGAGAATTCCGAGACCTCTCATTTCGGGATGGCATCACCCGCGGCTGCTGGTGCTGGCTCTGGCGCTGCATCTTCGGACAGGGCACAGAGTTTGCTGAGTTTGTTAAAGTTCAGTCACCCATCCAACGGGCCAGGGCCTTCTCTCAGCCGAACCAACTCCGACAAGCTAGCACCGAGTCAAGTCGATACAGGCCATGCTCAAGGTCGGGCCATATCGGCATCCGACTTGGTAGCAAATTTTATGGGAAAATCATCTGCTACACCTACAGTCAGGGGAAGTGGTCAAGCACCCTCTGGTCAGGACTTGGGCAGCGACAGCGCTCGACCAAACAGTTTCGCAGGTAACACTGCAGGCAGTCATCAAGAAGCTTTGATGAGGTTACTCAAGCGTAGCAGCGAGTCTGAGCACTCCAAAGCTACTGCTGGAGAGACTTCTCAGCAAGCTGTTGGTGATACGGGTGTTGGTAAAACCGCCTCGCCTATTCGGATGTTTGGAAGCGCTGAAAGCAGAGAAGCTACACCTTTCGAACCTACAGTTCCAGAGTCAACTCCAATCCCAGAGGGAGCTGAAAGCAAAGGCATCTTCACATACAAGAATCCATTCGAGTCTCTAGCGGCTGCCTCGCGCCAACACACCCCGCAACCAGCGACAGGTGAAGGCGAAGCGAGTACAGCACAAACATCATCTCGAAAGACACTAGCTCCACAGTCAAAGATGCGCAAGACCAGCAATGGTCCGGTCAATGTCGCCGTGGCCCCTATGCCAGCTGACATCGTTCCTTCTATTGAGGAAATTCCGGCCGAGAACAGCGCTGAAGTCATAAAATCCATCGAAGTAGAAAAAGCGGTCGAAGATATCAAGAAAGAAGATGACCAAATTGAAGCCCTGGCAGATTCTCTACAAGCCACCGCTATCGAGGCAGCTAAGGAGGTGAAGCATGAACTTGAAAAGCCGGAAAATGAAGGAGCTCTTGAAGAAGAACTTCCAAGGCCTGTGGCAGAAGCAGTCCGTGAAGTGATTAATGACGCAGCAGAAGAGAATCCTGACAAGTGGGAGAGCGTGGAAAGTGCTGAAGACTCACCGGCCGTACCTGAAAGGGTCGTGCCTGTCTACAACTTTCCCATAAAACCTTTCGTGACCATCTCGATTCAGGATATAAAGCCCTCGGTTAGCGGCTTTTCCGCTCATGATCATGTTCCGATAGCCAAATTTCACAAGGAGTTTGACCAGCTCGATCGGACGCTTGCATCTGCTTCGAACAAATTCATTGCATATTGTCATGCGAAGAATGGAGGCTTGCGAGTAATTCGACAGGATGATGGAGCTGATCGAAGACTATTCATGTCCGCCAAAGACAGAATGTTCAGCGTTTCATTCTGCACCACTGCTGCTAACGACCCTGCCACGGAAGTTCAGTCTCTTATTGCGTCGGGAATTAATGGTGCAACCTATTATGCCGCTCTTTCGACCGATGGACACAGCTACTTTGACGCCGACATGCTTGAAAGCGAGAGCTTAATTTTCCCTCCGTTTCCGAAAGGCGACGAGAATACTTCTGGCGGAATGTTAAAGACAAGAGCTCGGAGAAGTTCTCGGCATCCCGACTTCTTCGCCATTGGTCGTGGAAAAGCTATCCATATCATTTGGCCCTCAACTGCAATGTCATCAAAGTATGGCGTCTCTGGTCAAAATCACGAAGTCAACGTCGAGAAATTCTATTCTGAGCGTTCTTTGAAGATCACGACCGGAAAGGCGGGGAAGGATTTTACATTTTCTGAAGACGATACCCTGATCGTTTCTCTCGATAAGGTCGGAAGATTGCGTTTTTGGGACATCCGACCATTGGTCGACGAGACAAATGCCACCGCGACCAGGATGACGCCTATTGACGTTCGAATCCCTCTGCTCACTCTCTCGACTGCAATCGCATCTGAAAAGATCTGGCCCACATCGGTGCTTTTTGTTGATAAGCTTCGACCTTATGTCAAAAATTGCGCTCTTCGGTATGTCCTCGTTGGGCTCAAACAGAATCACACTCTTCAGCTATGGGACATTCTCCTCGGCAAGGCCGTTCAGGAAATCAATTTCCCGCATCAAACGGAGACCGATGCTATTTGCAGCGTGGCTTACCATCCAAGTTCGGGCATCATTGTCGTTGGTCACCCTACAAGGAATTCGATATATTTTGTTCATTTGTCAGCACCAAGATATAATTTGCCTGCAATGAGTCAAGCGGACTATATTCAGCGGATTGTGACGAAACAACCTGACCTCCCAAGCCCTGACTCTACAGCATGCATGAGTGGGGTTCGTGAAATATCCTTCGAGGAAATGGGCCAGCTTCGATGCTTGGACTTGATGCCTATTTTTGGCGATGCAAGCAGTCCGAAGAGTGATGATGAGGCTACACGACCTCTTTTTGAACTATACATCACCCATGCTAAAGGCGTCTTGTGTCGATCGGTCAGCAAAAAGGACCTAGGATGGAATGCTAAAAGCAAGGTCGTCCACCCAGTCGACGCTCTTAAGGCTGGAGTAATCACAACAAAACCTTTGAAATTGGGGACTGTCGTGGCTGAGGCTTCAGAAGTCAACGGGGAACCACAGGAACCACCTCCGTCAACTTCTACTAAAACTTCCAGAAAGAAATCAAAACAAACACGTGAGGAACCCCAACAACCTGAAGCCGCACGGAGCACTCTTACACCACAAGCTCCTACACCGCGTCACCGGTCACGCTCCCCCGCCACTGCGCAAACATCAGAATTAAGTACCGCCGACAAGGAACCTTCTAAAAAGAAGCGGAATAAAGCTCCACAGTCTCCTAAGCCAAAGTCTTCTTCTGCTAGTCAAATTGCTCCGTCTGTGCCTGAGCCTACCGAAGACATGGCAGGCGTTTCCAGCCAGAACCCTGTGCAGCCGGCTGTTCCTCAACTCGCGACTCCATCAAAATCTCCAACAAAGTCTCCCACCGAGAATGTCAGTGTTGGTATTTCAGGCGACTGGCTTGACAAAGAAATGAAGAAGATAGAATCAATGTTCAAATCTGTCCTTGATGGGCAGATGCAGAATCTGTATCACCATACTCGTCAAGACCGGATAGTTCAAGATGAAGCTGCTCAGGCGCGACAAGATGCTATGCTTCGCGTCATCAGCTCTACCCTAACCCAAAATGTTGAGCAGAGCCTCAGTCGTATGATAACCAGCGCTGTTCAAAATAACGTTCTTCCAGGTGTCGCAAATCTACTCTCCAACAATCTTGGGACTCGCCTTAGTGATCACCTATCTTCGCAAATTGGCTCGCAACTACATTCTATCATTCCGCACCAAATTACCCAAAATCTCAGCACCGCAGTTACTACTGCAGTTACAAGCCCTGCCGTTACCCACCACATTACCCAAGCGATTTCCGATCGTGTCGCGCACAAATTTGAGAATGATTTCACCGAGTTCTTCCATAATACTATCACTCCAACCTTCCGTGACCTTTCTCTAAGAGCCGCTGAACAAAATGCCATGGAAGCGGAGCGGCGTGTAGCTGAACTTCTCAAGACGTATGAGGCAGAGCGCCGTGCAGATCAGAACAAGGTTGACAAGATTCTTGAGACTATGCAGGCGTTGACCGAGTCTGTAACGCTCATGTCAAGCTCTCAGGTCGATTTCCAGCGACAGATATTGAAAGACCGCGCTGCCAAGACTACACAGTTGAGTGACGGGGACAACAGCAACGGCGACAGGACTAGCCGCGAGTACAGCCGGCCGATCTCCTCCTTGCATGGTGTGCCTGCTACACCTACACAGCCACAGCAATCTCGCCCGGTCTCGCAGGCAACAACGATTCACCAGCAAGATGCAGAGATTTCCTCGATTACAATGCTAATGCAGGAAGGCAAATACGAGGATGCTTGTATCCGATGGCTCCAATCTTCTCGCCAAGATGACGTCTTCGACAACCTGTTCGCACACATCAAGCCCGATTTTATTACGGGTCAAGTGTCTCCGCTCGTCTCGTTTAGCATTGCTGTCACTGTCGCGTCGAGCTTTGCGACTAACCCGGCCACAAGATTGGAGTGGCTGAATACTATGTTGGGAGTCTTTGATATATCGGTAAGCTTTCTAACCCTCCCTTTCTTTGATCGATTAAACAGTCCTAACTAAATATCCGCACAGGATACCGAGATCAACGAGCTCTCCTCCCACGCCCCTGCCCTCATGGACTCCATCATCTCCAAACTCGAGAACATGTACACCCAATACGCCAACACGAGCCCCAACGACCCCGTCCTGCGCATGATCCCGCCGACCATGCACCGTGCCAGGGAGGTCAGGGCCGCGATGGGTGGAAGCGTGGCGGGAGGGAGCCGCAGCCAGAGCCGTCAGGTTAGCGGGCATGGACATGCGCACTATCGCTGAATGTAATGCGTTTGAGGGGCTCAGTTGGAGAAATTCGCTGTTTTGCCCAAACAAAGTCGGCTCCTGAGAGGGAAATTTGGACGAGAGAGCACGGAAGTGAGTGAGGGATCACCGGTGCGGACGAGAGGAGGGTATCGCGGCAGGTTTGGAATGTCTAATGCTGGGCATTTATGTACAGTACAAGATGACTCTTGGGCGGAGATGCGAATTGTACACTGAAGGCACGAAGCGGGTGGGTGGAATAGTGCACACATACATACGTACTTACTTGGTTCGCCGGAAACGGCGGAAGACGACGACGACGTGGTCTGTGGAGCCATTGAGAGGTGGTTTCTCCGGATCCCGTCGCGTCGTGTTACTGATGTAATCTTAGGTAATCATAGACGCTGCTATTGCTGCTGCTGTTGCTATCATTGGCTTTGTATTCGGTGTACCACTAAGTTAGATTGAATTTGTATCTTTTTTTAAAACTAAATGTGGTGTGTATGTGTGCTTTGCTACATGTCAGGCCACGGGGAACAAGCGCAGATGAGATGCTCAGTCGCGCTCTGAAGAGGGCATGTCGTAGAGTCAAGGCTATTGCGCGCCATCTACTGGATAAGGTTGTCACGATCCGAGCAGTACGTCGAAGACAAGCCATCCTCGAACTGGCAATAAACCCCATAGGCATTGATTGAATCATGCAAGCAAAACAAACAAACACCACCCGTTCCTGCCCAAGTATCACTATGATAGTACATCAACGACCTATGTCGCTTGAAACCCAATCGAACCCAATAGCGTCGAGATCCAGAACTCCCCGCCCCGCCAACCGTATTCGTACACAGTACACATCCCCTCCCCGCCCAAACCTGCATGGTCAACTGCTAGGTTAAGCGTAACAAGCCAGTTACCGCCTCGCCTTCGCGGGCGACCGCTCCGCCTCCTCGACCTCCCCGATCTTCCGCTTCTGGCTGCCGCCCCAGTTCAGGAGGCCGCGGAAGTAGCTTCCTTGGGTGGGCTGGTCGGGTGTTTGGGTTTGGGTTTTGTCTGGGGCTGTGGTGGGTGGGTGGTTAATTCGTTATTGCTATCTTGTTGGAGAGGGGGTGAGGTGAGAGGGTAGGGAAGGGGGGTTTAGCAGACGTACCAACCGCCGTGCCGTTGGCGCTGGCATGGATCTCGCCTTCGTCGTCGCTGGCGTCGGTTGAGTTGGTGGTGTGGGTGTGGCCGTTCGGTTTAGGTTTGGGTTTGGGGTTGCGGGCTGAGAACCAGTCGTCTTCTTCCGGGGGGTGAGGGGATGAGGATGAGGATGCGTCTGAGTCGGAGTCGGAAGGGGAGGTGGAGGCGGAGTCTGAGCGAGAGTCGCTGTTGTCTTCGAGTTCGGCGGCGTCCAGGGGGGCGTAGGCGTCGTTCGTGGTTGGTTGGTCGGATTCGTCTTCTTCGTCACCTTCTTCTTCTTGCTCTTCGTCTGAGTCTTCTTCCGGCTCTTCTTCCTCTTCCTCCTCGTCGTCGTCTTCGCTCTTCTCGTTATTGTCTTCTTCGTTGTTATCTTCTCGACCATCCTCACGATCGGAATGATTGCTTTCGACTTTGTCTTCAGCTAACCAGGGATCTATGACATGGCTTTGATTAGTACCAAATGTAGTGGTCTGTTGAACAAGTCAGGAACGGGGAGGAAGTGGGCAAACCTACCTGTAATGAGATCACGAACTGGCACATGAGGCTTCCTCTTCGGTGTCGCTTCATTTTCTTTATTCGAATCTAAATGGCCCGATTTCCTCCTACCACCGGTAGAGATCACAAACTGCCCGTGTTCCGTGACCGACATATCGCCCTCTTCGTAGCGCTCGGCAAGGTCCCTCTCGAGAGCTCGTATCCATTGCGGGACGATGAGGGGTTGGTTATCCCGTGCTTTGATCGCATTCCGAATCGCACGCTTGGCGCCATCTCTGCCATGGAGGATCGGAAATTCAAGCCCGTAGTGGATGCACTGTGCGAGGTAGAAGCTGAACGAATAGTCTCTGCTTGGGGGCGGGTCTTGGTAAGCAGCATCACGGACGGCACCACTGCGGGTCTTTTGCGGTTCCCATGCCGTTAAGTACTTGAGACCGCGGGTGTCTGCTCTAGGGTGGAGTTCGTAGTTAGTTGGTAGAGGGAGGAGAGATTCCTTGACGATCGTGCCGTAAACGTCTTCGGTGTAGGACAACGGGGCATAACCGGGTGTGGGAATTCGGACCAAAAGGCCGCGTTCGTGGCAGTAAAGGAAGCGGGACGTAGCGCGGAACGATTCTGGGACGGAGCTTGCTAGAGCGTGCGGTGGGGGAGGAGTCGTGGGAGACGGTAATGAAGAGGAGGAATCTGACAGTGGACTTGAGTTTCGGGACCGGGTTGCTGTAGGTGGTTAAGCTGTGATCAACAAGAAAGAGGATCGGCACATGTAAAGAGCTTCAAATAAGTCGGCACACTCTAAGACCGGCTAAATGATAAATCGAAACCGCAGATATCATAGAGTTGTCAAGATGAGCAACTTACCTGGTTCATCGTCCATGTCTGCACTTTCAGTCTTTTGAAATTCCTGCCTCGAAACCGAGAGGCAGAATTACAGATCAGAGATTGGAGTTAAGACAGCTGGACGGCGCAGGACAAGTAAGTGTTGGAGATTGTCTAGGTAAAAATTTCTAGACGAGAAGTACTTCAAACAATGCGCCGATTCAATCACCGTAGAAATATCCAATGCGGCGGAGTAACGGCGCAATGAATTCCAGTATTTTCAGTATAATCGGTCATACTTCTCAAGCAACGGTATTTCCGCTTTCAAGTTCACGACATTAAGACAAGGCTACTTTTCCCGCTGTCCTCCGTGATAAGCGATCGATGAATGAAGTCTCACTGGGGCGGAACATTCCGCAAGTGAAGGCGCGGCTGTCGCGCTGCAGAGACGCGTTTCAGGTACGCGAAGGAGCCAAGCTTTTGATTCTTGGCAAGCTCCGTCGATGGTTCATCTAATTCACGATGCAGCAGTAGACCAATTCCAGAGTATTTCGAGGTCTTTTCTTTGTAAATAACGAAGTCAGCCAGATGCCATTGACTCGAACTACCACCTAGCATCCGCTGGCACATCTATGACCTTGCCTACCTGACCCGTTTCTACCCTACAGTTTTCTACACCTTAAACGTTATGGTGCTTCAGGATTTATCGAGACCTGAATGACTCTTGACAAAGTCTGGAAGACCTTGAGAGTCTCTGTGAAGATCCCCTCTCGTCAGATGGTGCCTCTACCGCCGAAGAATAGCGAACGCTGAGGAAGAGTCCTTCCATGAACATGGTCTTGAATGCCTTTGAAGAAAACATCATGAGAGAGGACTGGATAGAGATGGTAGATCATGCCGTACGAAAGAGACTCTAACGCCGCATATTCAGAGACCTGACAGAAAGATGTAGATATTACTATGTATGATCGTCACAAAAAGGACCTTTAGCTATTAGGGACATGTCACCGATTCGGCTTTAGCGGTGGCTTTTATTCAACGTCCACCCCCTGGTATCTGATCTCATGCCGCTTATAAGCACTTCTGTAGTCATCGGCAATAGATGAAGGTTATAGCAGGTACACTAGCCCACACTTTTGATTGACTCGCTTCAAAATAGCGGACAACACCATTTCCCTCACAGTCGAACCTGGCCTCCTGCATGTGACCTCGGCCAAGGTCGGGTCTTTTTGGATCATTTTCTCCCCCGCAATCTTCCTCTTCCCCACATCGTCCTTTTCTTCTCCTCCTTCAACCCACTGCTAGCCAAGTTAGCCTGCACGTAAGAAGCAAGTCAGCTTCCATCTATGGCCGACAAAGCTTCCTTGATGCCGTCATCGGTGTAGCTTCCTCCAAAGATGTGCCTGTTCCTGATGCCGGCTGGGAATGGAAGGGCGCAGAAAAGGCGCCGCTCAGTATGTGGCGCAGAGGATACGTGAGCATTGTCATGTGTTTTAATCCCTCACATCACGACTCTAGGTGCCATTCTTTTGTCTTTCCTTCCTACGGTAATACTAGATTGTCAAGATGCGAAGTTCCCATGTTCTTGCTCTCTCGATTTTTGCTGCTTCGTGTGATTGCGTTGATCCACTAGTGAAGCTTGACTACAGCACATACCAAGGAACAGCATTACACAATGGTATTTCACAATGGTTGGGAATTAGGTATGCTGCACCGCCGCTAGGTGACCTGAGATTCGCGGCGCCTCAAGATCCCCTTGTAACTGACGGCGTACAACCTGCTGATCAGGTAAGGGCAAGGCCGCAGATCATTACAGACTTCAATTGATGCTCACGATTGCGCTCTAGCACGGATTGATCTGCCTTAGCACTCCTGGCAATACAGATCCAACCAGTAACACAACTTCGGAGGATTGCCTCTTCTTAGACGTATACGCGCCATCGAATGCAACTGCCTCCTCCAAATTTCCAGTCTTTTTCTTCATCCAAGGAGGGGGCTTCAATACCGACTCAAATCCGAGTTTCAACGGGAGTGGGCTAATCCAGGCTTCTGGAAACAACATCATTGTTCTGAATTTCAACTACCGAGTCGGACCATATGGGTTTCTGGCAGCCAAAGAAGTCAAAAGCGTCAACAATGGACTGAAAGACCAAGTGAAGGCCCTTGAGTGGGTGCAAAAGTACATCTCTCAATTTGGCGGGGATCCTTCCCATGTGACCATAGGTGGCGATTCGGCAGGTGCGGCTTCAGTGACTTTGCTTCAGACAGCGTATGGCGGAAACCTCTCATCGTTATTCCATGCCTCGGCGGCAGAAAGCCAGAGCTTCGCAACAGTGAACACGATCGAGCAGGCACAATACCAATACAATAACCTCCTCATCCGCACAGAATGTGTCAACGCGAATGACACGCTTGCTTGCCTCCGGAGTATTGGCGCTGCAGACCTACAACGAGTCAATATCAACACCGCTTCACCTGGAGCCCAAATTCCGCCCCTATACATGTACGGCCCGGTGATTGACGGCGGGATCGTGCCCGACTACACCTACCGTACCTTCGCCCAAGGGAAATTCGTCAAGATCCCTACCATTTTCGGTGACGACACGAATGAGGGGACCATCTTCGTACCAAAAAATACTTCCTCCTTGGCAGATTCGGACACCTTCATCCAGGACCAATTCCCCGCCATCACCACCGGTCAATTACGTACAATCAATTCTCTATTCCCTAACCCGAATCTCAGCTTTCCTAATAGCGGCCCGTTCTGGCGCCAAGCAAGTAACGCGTACGGCGAGATTCGGTACATTTGTCCCGGCATATTCTGCTCTGACGCCTACGCCAATGTGTCTGGTCAACCAGTCTGGAACTACCGTTTTGCTGTACTCGACCCACAGCAGGAGGCTCAAGGATTGGGTACGCCGCATACGGTCGAGGTGAACGCCATCTGGGGCCCGGAGAATGTCAATGGCGGGGCACCGAGCTCTTATTCTCCCGGCGGTGTGAACGCGGCGATCGTTCCGCTCATACAAGGGTATTGGACGAGCTTCATCAGGGTATACGACCCGAATGTTTATCGGGTGGAGGGAGCGCCGATGTGGGAGGAGTGGAGTGCGGAGGAGAAAAGGAGGTTGATGTTTGCGACGCCGGCGGATGGGACGATGATGGAGAGCGTGCCGGAGGAACAAAAGGTAAGGTGTGCATACCTGAGCTCGATTGGTGTGGACTTGCGACAATAGCAGAGTATGGGATGAGAGCTGGTGTTTCGATAATTAACTTTGAATTTTAGAGTTTGGACGAGTGACAGCAAGCCATGTGACATGTTTTGTTGCACAAGAAGCTATTGTCGATCACGATGATCATCAGATGCACAAATTTCATAGTCGATACCAATTATAGAGAATCTTCTTTGCGTTTCTTTTCCTCGTTGCAGATCCTCCAAATTGATCGACGATATGTGCCGGGGCGAAGTGCATGAGAACGCAATTTACCTTACGCGGCGATGCGGTCATGTGCATGATACCTCCTATCTATTGGAAGGCGGAAATGTCGAAGCTTAAAAGTACACATCGCTATGCTATTTGTCTAACGAATGCATTATTATAGCAGCCATCCAAAGACCGATGGCTGTTCACAGCGTGGAAGACGCAGCAGCTGATTATCGATAGTCAGGAGAAGCTTTTTCGCAGCAACATTTCGCTGGTGGTGAAACGAAGCCAACCCGAGGTCGCAGGTTTCATGCTCGGGACGGCCGCCAGACTAGAAGAGGCACGCGGCCCAATTGGGTGGAGGGCCTTCGGGCATACAATTTCCCTCAGTAGGCGCGGGCAAGACATCTTAGGGATAGCACTTTGTCGTTCCTGATGAGAATGTTCACCTTCACGTCGAAAATCGTACAGACAAATTAGCATAGCTGTTGCGCCCAAAAAGGGAAAGATGCCTGCATCAGGTGCTTCAACCTGAAGACATTTCGTATCAGCCTCTCGACAAAAGCAAGCACGAATTACCGTATACGCCATCCTACGCCTCCAGAAAACGTCAAATCTGCACGGCATGACAACGTCTGTGCCTGAGCCTCAGAGAGCAAGAGTGGCCACACCAAGGAGTGCAGGCTCGGCATCAAATCCTATCCAATGCTAATCTCCGATAGCGTAGTGCTGGGGCGAGCGGCAGCCCCCAGCTTCTCCCTGCCTCATGAATTGCCCCATGAAGGAAATCGGAGGTGTGGCCCCCGACAGGAGCTGAACCATAGCCGGGTCAATCTTGAAGTAATCATGTGAAGGCTGTGAAGTAGCGAGCACAATTGTGTAATCATCGATAAGGAGAAATTCATTCTGTTGTAAGGACGGCGAGGTCGTTCGCGATCAAGGCACCCCTGGCAAATCTTGCGACGGCCCGCAAATCCTCAAATGAGACGCTGTTCCGCACCACAGAGGGAGAGGGAGTCCACACACCCCCCAATTGTCAAGCAAAGCGAGTCTTGGAATCTGGGTGAACAGCCCCCGAACTCAGCATAGCGGCCTCTGCCCCCCGACCTGCCTCGTCCTGCTCTAGCTCCGACCACCTATTCGTCGTTTCTTGTTTAGCCAACTTTCCCTTTCCCTCTACCCGTTGACGAAGGACACCTGGACAACGCAGCAGCAGTGCAAAACCTGGTCCCAAGATCGCTGCGGCAGTTGAATGCCACCATTCAGACAACTTGTCAACGCATTCAGGTCCAGATAATTCAGCTCGCAGCGACCGCTGTGGCAGGGTACCGCCTCAATTCTGTGGATGCGCAAGCACCAACCTCCCTTCTTGATCGCCTGTTCGCAATCTATTCCAACACTCCCACGAACCGTTCTCGGTCTCATAATCATCGCATTGCGACAACGCAACATATCATAATTTTGAGTGGGAGAGGTCGGGGCTGCCACAATGCCAACGCAATACGTAAGTCAACCTCAACTCCAGGCGATTGGGCTGTGCTAATTGGTGCTGTTCACAGGGCAATTTCCATGTGAGCTCTTACAGCTTTACCACTTTTTACCGCCTCTGAACAAAATTTTAATAGGACTTCTGTCGGGATACCACATTACCAGTCTGCAATGTATGTCACTTGTCGCTACAACACTCTTTCTGCACGACGGTGCTGTGGACCGAACCCCAACTAATACCCGTCGTAGCTCTTCATCCCAAATAATCAACCACCAAACAAACTATATGGCGGCTGCGCTTTGACTGGCATCGCTCTCAGCCATGGCAGAAATCTGGGGAATCTTGGTACGTCTGCCTGGCCGAACCTCTGCCAACAATTCTAACCCATGCAGGCGGCATCCTATTATGTGGCATCGCCATTGTAACAGCTATCTTCCTCCTCCTCCTTTCCGAACGCAAAGTCGCCGCCGTCGGCCGACGAGAAATACAACTCTTCCTTCTGGGCTACATCGTAATATCAATCTGCGAAATTTTCACTGTAGGAGCATTTCCTCTCGACTCTAAAGTGCGGAAAGGGTTCACTGCAGTGCACATCGCTTCCATCTCATCGACAATATGGATTCTCCTTCTTAACGCTCTTGTCGGCTTCCAACTCCTCGATGACGGTACCCCGCTCAGCATCGGCCTGATTCTCGGCAGCGCCGGTGCCATCTTTATCGGCGTTGGATATATTTCACTCGACACAGCCTTCTCGTGGACCGGCTTCTGGGATAGCAGCTACAGCCCTCCAAATCGGAGCTATGCTCTTTATACCACATATCTTCTCTTTCCTCTCGTCTGCCTCTTCCTCTTCTTCGTCCTCGAGACCGTTCTCGTCCTTCGTGTGCTTGGCGAAAGGAAACCGATGCTCTACCTCACCTCTGCCATGCTCCTCTTTGCGATCGGACAGATCTTTGACTTCATCGCCAGCCCGCACATCTGTGATGGCGTTCATGGGAAGATCAATGGGGAGTTCTTTGAGACGCTTTTCACGTTATTTAGTGTCGTGATGGTATGGGTATTTTGGGCGAGCATTACAGAGGATGAGTGGCCGGCGGCCCCCGTGGGTGGGGCGTATACTTGACAGATTCTTCTACAAAAAGCAACATAATTTAATGAATTTGACGGCATTTTAGCTTCGGTGTTTCTGAGCCCGCTCGGTGAGCATTTAGCATTTTTCGGCAATACGCGCAGCTGGGACGGAAAGGGCAGAAAACGAGAGGGGAAGACGTCGAAGCGAACGAGCTACTCCCAGGGTCGATTTAGATGCGCAGTTGGATATCTATGCCTAATGAGCGCTAATTTGACATGTGAACTGTGTTTCGACCAAGCTGTCAAGCGAGCTACTATGATAAATACGTCAGTTAGAAATCTTACATCAATGTCACTTTGAGGACGCGTCAAATTAGGAACGCATAAAATAAAAAAGTCATAAAGCATTGGCATGCTGACCAATTCCAAGTTGAATTCTGTTGGCCAATAAATGGTGCCTGAGTTCATTGAGTGAACGGTACCTGCCAAGCCCATGACGTATCAGTTGCAGCTCAAAAGTCAATTATTTTGAGCTCTCAACAGTGGGGAGCTCTATAGTATCCTACACCCAACATCTCCGCCGCAACCCGACTTCTTCTTCTCCTTGTACATATTTTTCCTCTATTCTTCCCATAATGGATCGGCTCAAAGATTCGTTTGAGAAGCTTTCTCATTCTTCAGCCACCCAATCCTCCAATTCAACATCCTCCGTCCCTCCTGTCCCTCCCCGTCCCTCATCCTCCCACTACCAACCTCCTTCGATCCCCACCTCCTCCGGTCCGGGCCCTTTCCCTCCTACAAATCATACCCTCTTCGAAGCCTTCGAATGGTACATACCCAGCCCTACTCCTAAACATCCTTCACACTGGTCCCGCCTAACCCGCGCCCTGCCCTCTCTTGCCGCTATCGGCATAGACACCATCTGGATCCCACCCGCCTCTAAGGCCGGCTGGCATGGCTCCAATGGATATGATGTCTATGATCTATATGACCTTGGAGAGTTTGAACAAAAGGACGCGGTGGCTACGAAGTGGGGGACGAGGAGGGAGTTGGAAAAGATGGTTGATGTGGGGAAGAAGGTGGGCGTTGGGGTGCTATGGGATGCTGTGTTTAATCACAAGGCGGGGGCAGATTATAGTGAGAGGGTAGAAGGTGTGAGAATTGATCCGAAAGGTAAGTGACATTCAGCAGAGTAGTGTGCATTTGCTTGATGATGTGATGATCTAGTTGTTCGCTCGGATAGCTGACAAGACCTTTCATGCAGATCGGAAGAAAGAGATTGGAAAGCCTGGAGAAATCGAGACTTGGACCGGCTTTAACTTCCCAGGCAGGAAAGGAAGACACAGTCCATTTCGGTGGAACTGGAGTCATTTCAATGGCACAGATTACAATCACAAGACAAAAGAGAGTGGAATTTGGAGATTTACAGGGCCAGGGAAGAACGGGTGGGCGAAAGATGTCTTCGATGAGCCAGGTCTCGGAAACTACGACTTTTTGTGAGTTAGGTGCGGCCACAGGAGGATGGCTTAGGCCACGAGCATAGCGCGACCTTATACACCGATGCTGATACGATACAGAATGTTTTCCAACATCGACCATCTCAACCCAGAAGTCCGCGCCGAGCTCTGTCACTGGGGCGAATGGTTGGCCTCTCAATTTCCCCTAGCAGGTATCCGCTTCGACGCTATCAAACACTATTCCGAGAACTTCCTGCGATACTTCATACACCACATGGACCAGGGCCCTGGGAGAAACTGGTTTCTTGTTGGTGAGTATTGGTGGGCGGATGCGAAGGTGCTAAGCGGAGTGGTAGATCGGTTTGGTGGCCGATTGAAGTTGTTTGATGTGCCGCTCGTGGAGAATTTGTCGAATATGAGTATAGCAAGGAAAGGAGATTTGAGGGATATTTGGAGAGGTACACTGGCGGAGAGTAGGCCAGAGAATGCGGTGGTACCTAACACTCATTCTCTAACAACAGATAGGAGAGAGAGCTGACCATGCCACAGACTTTTGTGCAGAATCATGATACGGTAAATCAAGATTGAACCAGCATTATTCTGGAAGGTTGTTGCTGATCCTAAGTAGCAAGACAGACAGGCTCTAGAGGTACGTGTCTTCCTTATTTTACTCTTGTCGTAAACGATTACTACGCGCTTTCTCATCTTGTGCCCAAATTGCCCTTTTATTCTCTTTAATAATGCCCCTCGATTAACTTATTTGATTCTCTTTGCACCTTTGCCTAAGAGTCTCCATTTCCAGCACTTATCCTCGTTCACAATTCTAAGATCAAAACTCCCACTAACCTCTCGCTCCCCTCCAGACACCCATTCGGCCATGGTTCCTCCCTCACGCCTACTGCCTCATCCTCCTCCACCATCTCTCCCATCACCCATGCGTTTTCTACGGTGACCTCTACGGCACTTGCGGGCCTCCACCCCTCAACGCCCCTCCTCCACCTCCCTCTTCCAACTTCACGCAGATTTTCAATCCCCCGGCTATGGGCGGCGCCATCCTTCACAAGCTTACCCTTGCCAGAAAGCTGTATGCCTACGGCCAACAGCATGACTTTTTCGATAGTCCAAGCTGTGTAGGATGGACGAGGACAGGTCACCAAGCTCACTCGGGAGGGAGTGGCTTAGCGGTGGTACTAAATGCTGGGTGGGGATACAGCTGGAAGAGGATGTATGTTGGGCGGGACCGGAAAGGCCAGAGATGGGCTGATTTGGTTGGGTGGAGCTGGGGAGAGGTAATAATAGACGACAAGGGGTGGGGTGTATTTCCAGTACCAGCTAGAAGTGTGGGCGTGTGGACTGACAGAGCGGCGGCGGGGAGGGAATGGGTTGATGGATTCGAATTGTAAGTCTCATGCTGATTTTTTTTGTTGACACTGGCAATTGTTCTCTAATTTGACGGATGACTGACGAAGCTCTCTGCTTGGCAGCGACGACAATATCTACGGCCTTGATACGAAAAAATAGCGCAATATACCAGCACCAAAACATACCTTGGAGAAATTAAGTCCTTATTTTTAGACCTATGGACTTGCTTTTGTAATTTAATAATATTTAATGCGACCCATAGTACAGCTGCGTAGTCCTGGTTATAGCTTTTACATACCTGAGAAGATACTTACGTAGGCATTTTATGTCTAGCATGATGTCAGATCGTACCCTCTAACTATTATGTCGCAACATGATCCTCTTGAAAAAAAATATCAAAGTGCGCAACACTATCGGCGCGGTTCGGTCTTAAACATTTAGAAACTTCATTTAAAAAGCCAAATGTTCGTGGTGTCTAATCAGTCTCTAGCTAGTACACGTTCAGACCTTCAATCTAGGCCACCCTCATTCACAGAGCTCTGGCATCGGTTCCCCTAGTTCTGAGTCGTGGTATTGTTCCTCTGTCTGAGACTAAATTGGTAGATATAGTGGATGAAGAGAACTGCTAAATCCGGACCCATGCCGGTGGAAGGTCGTGCGAGCGCAACAATCAATTTTTTGTTCTTCATTCCGTCTGTCCGTGTCGAGCCTCCACCAACCTCACTTCTATCCAATAGCCCGACGCTCAGATTGTACTTTGATTCAAGCAATTGCAATGTTGTGCTTCCAACATGCTTCAACAGATGTTACGGACCGGATGGATTCTGTGGGGGCCTGTCTGCACTTTTTGGACGCCTCTCTTCACTGGCATGGACCACCTGGCGGCCAAGGGAACACACAGCGTAAGACATTCACGGAGGTTGGCCGAGACGGCAATGGCATTTGGGTGGTATAAGTAGCGAAAGCACGCCTTTACGACTGCTACGCAAACGATAGTCTGATACAGACACCAGATTTCACATTCTCTATATCTTCATCGGCGTTCAAGACATCGTACAGAAGACGTTGGCTGAATACCTCTACAAGTATGAATATACTGACAAGTTGGCTACTGGCTTGTATACCACTCGTGGCTTGCGATTTTCATTATACCTACTGGCTTGACGAAACATGTCGTGGCAACAATTCGTCTGTTGAGAATGCATTAATCGATATCAAGAAATGGGCAGACCGAGCAAGCACTCGGTTATCTGATTCAATAGACGTGTTGATACGAGGGTATTTTGAGCTCTTATTCGAACCTGTTGATGACGAGGGGAAGGACATCGTAACAGGTAAGCCATAATCCGGATCCCAAATCGCAGATGCAATTCGTGTGACCATTTGATTGTCTAGAGACTCTGGATAAAATTTCCTCCATGTCACCAGTGGAAAATGATGATAAAACCAAGGCATCCCACCTTTTTTACTGCGATAACGATCGCCGAGATGGCTCCAGCAGATGGAGACTCAGAGAGGATCCTGAAAGGTCCTTAAGGCCTATTGGCTATGTGCCACAAGAGGATCGTGATCCACCTGGCCGAGATCCATTAGCAACGTCCTACCAGGAGTGGCATGACCCAGAGACTGGAATGTAAGAGATTGAATTACGGTCTCCCTCTGACTGGTTCATTCTGACAATATACCTTTCTATCTAGCACTCTGGGCGACACTGCTGGCTGTGAGACCGATGGGGTTCCGGCTATGACATACTGGAACGAGCGGTCACACTCGAGCGTCACGACATACGGGAGTGGTGAGTCTCAATTTAGGCAAAGGTTTCTTTCGCCAACTATAGTTACAGTTCGTTGTCGAGCTTATTGATCGACGTACATGTTAGCAGCTGACAAGAATGTCGTAGTTGTGCGATCGTCAGATAACTGATTTGAGACTGAATAGCCTTGATGATCTGCCTGAAAAAGCAAATTTGGCGGCTGCAGATAATTGGCATGGCACTTCTCCTCTCAACAGGTTTCGCACTTTGAATAGCTTCGTTCTATTCAACGCGGTTTGTGGATTCGGCGTCATGTATGTTTCTACTAACGTCTTTACCGCAGGCGTTTGTGCCATGTTACGTACCTGTAACCAGATGTAAGTCAAATCTTGCGGCGTCTTTGCTCCCAGATCCTGATAATTTCATTTGCGTGTTATCAAATCTTCTCCATGACCTCGAATGCCTGTACCTTTGTCCTTTGCGTGCTTATCCAAGACTGACTTGCAGGCGATGCAGTGGCCGACAAATGGGAGGAAGCAGTAGCCCTCACACCCACTCGTTTAAGGATGTTCAGTATTATGAACTATGCTTTCTTCTGCCTGCTAGCTCGCCTTGCGGATCGCGGGTGGCGGTTGAGTAGAGACCTGGACAGGGCAAGGGGCGGATTCCTAGAGAAAATGGATCCGAACTTGCCCGACGAGACACATGTTTCGCCTGAAGAGGATATGACCGAAGACAATAGAATGGAAGAGCGTATGACCGAAGACGACATGACCGAAGAGAATGTGAGCCCAGACGATGCTCGCCCGTTCTAGTGACCCGGAGTAACTCGGCGGATGCCTCGATGCATTGCAAAGTCTTTTTCTAAATTGCAATAGTCGAAATTTGGGAGTTGTGGTGTTGGAACAATACCCTCATTTGTGTCGCTTGACATTCGCATCTTATATCTCATCGCTTTTCCTACATCAGGTGTAATATAATGTGGACTATTGCCAACATTAATGTACTTCACCAGTTTAATTACATATTGAAAGACCAGAAGTACATACAACTTAACTCAGTCTACATCCTCAGTCCGCGTATTATTCATCCAAATGCAAAATCACAGGATTAATTAATGTCAATAAGAAATACAGTAATTAAGAACATTCACAATTAACTACTTCACGAGAACATTAATAGCCGAATGTAGGCACACAGAACCTCGATGCTTGAACATCTCCGTCCCAGACACTACTTCTAGATTTGTTTCGGCTCAGACCTTCTGAACCGAGAATAACTTGAATCTTCCTCACAAGTACAAAAGAGCGATTGGGTCCGAGTGATGAGCACGTCATCATATGTCTCAGGCTAACGAAGCCGGAGCAAAATGCCACTTCACCCGCCCCCTGAAAAGCCGCCGTAGAGCTCAAACGGTGCAACACAAAAGCGGTCCCTTTGCCAGCACACGAGCAGCCTCGACCTCTTGAGACATCCACAGACGTATCCAGAGCCGCCAGCCAGCCAGCTGACGACCGGCGAACGCCCTCCAGTAAATGAGGGATCCGCGGACGAGCATGAAGGCTCTGTTGTTTCAGCCTCGCTGGCGACGAGAAGCAGGAGGGAAGGTCGGCTTTGAGGTGTTGATCATGAGGTACGTACTGGAGGTGGTTTGATATTAAGGGGCTGAGGGGCTGGGGGAGTGCTGGAAGGTGAGGATTCGGTTTGGTTTTCCTGAATACTTGATGGTTTAGCGGAGCAAAGGTTGGGAGCTACGCTGGCCTTCGAAAGGCTGTTGTGTAACGTTGAAGTTGCCCCGCATGTTGGCCGGACGTGGGTGGTTCTTGACCTTCGTGTTTACTTGGTATTGCCGAGTGAGCAGTCTGCAAATAATCTTATCCTTCAATGCAGGGTTGACCCTCAATGGATCATATTGAAACAGTTATGAGATATTGAAAGACCACCTCGACACATTCTTGCCAGGAGATATCCTTAATGCTTCAACCTCCCGTCAGTGAGCTGTCAATTGGAAAGCTGATATCGCACGGCTTGCTTTTCAGTCTTACCTCATCTTTTGCGTTGAAGTTTACTATCGACTAAGATTACAATGGATTCATCTCAAACGGCCGTCTTCACCTACTCACCCTTACCATCAGCCAAGCATATCAGGTTACTGGAGATCGCTTACGCAGACGATCTATCTGCACCCTTAAGAGCCCGACTTCAAGATTTCGACTTAGATGACGAGGACTGCGTACCCTACGTAGCTTTATCATATACTTGGGGTTCTCCCAACTTCTCACAAACGCTATTGATTGACGACTCAGCGCTCTATATCACCTCGAATCTCGCTGCAGCTCTGCGACATTTCCGACAAGTCGGCTTTCTCAAACGGATCTGGGTAGATGCTGTATGTATAAACCAAAAAGATGACGTTGAAAAAAACATTCAAATTCCTCTGATGGCGGACATATTTCGAGAGGCCTCAAGAGTGATGGTGTGGTTAGGCAGCAGCCCTGACGATGTCAATATAATGAAGAGGATACGAACAATGTCACGATGCATTGGCAAGTCTGGTAGGCTTCCGCGCGGACAATTACGAGATTTACTCGACCTTATTAGGAAGCTCTCACACCTACCATGGTTTAGTCGGCGCTGGATCATTCAAGAAATTGTTCTGAACCCGAGCGTTTCATTCTTCTACGGTCACATTGAGTTATCCCTACAGCGCTTGATTGAAGTATTTAAATATGCTTTTGAAGATTCCCGCACGGTTGACCTTCGTAAGTTCTACAAGATCGCCAGCCGTGACGATATTAAACGGTCGTCAGCAGAAACTAGAAGAGACGATACGGAATCTCGGCAACGGGACAACGCTGTCGTTAACTCCGTTCTTGCTCTGTGGAGTCTGTGGGAAATTTGGTCAACGCAATTCGACAGTCCGCGCCGAGACGAAGGCGATCGACGAATATCGAGGAGAATAGTCCACCTTCTTTCTCGCTTTGATAGCTTCGAATGCTCCGATGATCGAGATCGAATTTACACACTGCTAGGACTTGCTAAAGATGTTAACACAAATCATCGATAGGGCGCCATCAACTTCAGTCCAGACTATAGTCAAACAACAGAACAAGTTTATGTGGCCTTCGCCGAGGAACTAATTCGGAATGGAATACTTGGCCCGGTTCTATGGAACGCAGTAATGAGAAGGCCCCGCCAATATAAAGGGTTGCCTTCTTGGGTGCCCGATTGGACTGTGCCGACAGAATATGATCAAATACGGTTGCGGGAGGATTTATCCAAACCCGTATCAATCCAAGCATCACCTGATAATAAATACCATAAGATTATCGTAAAATTACCGTGCTACTATCGATATGATATTGCTGGTGATGGTCTTGATGCAATGACAAATATACAGAACAATGGAAACGGAGGCTTGGAGAAAACGCAACTTAGATTTGTCTGTGTAAGCGATATTATTCAAGAAGGTATAAATTGGACAACTTCGGCTGCCACCGCGATCTTATGTCTTTGGAGATTTTGTCTCGATAAGAAGCTCCACGAGGCCGAACTTCTCCATCTCAGAAAATCATTCGTTCATCAGGCATTTATTTATCTCACGGCTGAAGAAGATTTTCAAGAATTCGCTCAGATCAGGATGTCGTTCCCTTGGGATCTCTGTGAAGCCGTGTGTAATTGCTTGCCGATGAAAGATGTTGCTAGGGATGAGTATACAGTCAAAAAATTGTCTGAGGCGTTACGGGAGTGGATGGCTTTTACAGAAAAAGACGTCGGGAATCTACTGCAATTTTACAATTGTATTTTCTTGTGCGACCTGGAGATCGATGTTTCCGCTGATTCTCCCACGAAATACGTCATAATGGGTCGCGCATATTCCGGCGTCAGAGTGGGGGATCTCATCATTTCACGGTCTTTTCATAAGTTACCCCGAAGATTTGTTATTCGTCAAGTTGCTGAGGTATATTCAGCCTCCCGTCAACTTTCACAGGCTTCGGAAGATATCGATAACGCATCACCGGATCACAGATTGAGTGTGTACGAGATCGTTGATAGATGCTTTGTGACTGGTCTAAGCCGGTATTCCTGGCAGGATGACGGGTCGTACCTCTGCAGCATCAATAATAGACCGCAGGACCTTGAGTTGCCACAAATGGTCATGGAGGAGAGGAAAGTTGAATTACTTTTGGCATAGCTGCTCCAAGATCTTACACGGTGCTGGAATCATAATGAATAAACTCTGAAGCATCAAGGAGCTGGAATTTCCTCCGAACATTTCTAATGGCCTCTCCAACAAACTCATCTGCCAGCACCCGCATCCGCTTCCGCTGACAAGCCCTTCCATTGGCAAGCTTCCGCGCAGACATGCTGATCTTGGGATTAGTCACTCTACTTACCAAAATAGTCCTTTGGCCAATTCTTCTGCTCTCTACCGACGAGCTCCTCTACCGTCAAATGATCTACCGATGAGCGCCTGTACATGGCAGGGCCCGTACAATCGGCACAACGGCCAAGGTATCCACGCAGAAAAGCCATCAACTTCTCGCAGCTATCTTATGCAACAGCTCCTTCCACCATCATGTAACAATCCAAAACATACCTCCACAAATTCCCTTCCCTCGCAAAAACTCGAATACCAATTATACGGTGAAGCCTCAAACCGACCACGACGTGTGCGATCGAGTCAACCCAAAGTAAAGGCTTTACTTTGATTGCTCGGTCTTTGTCAGCCTAAAGAAACACGACACGTCCTACCGCTGGCCCACGGGTGCATAGGATTTCGATGTAGTTGGAGTTCTGTGTCGTTCTGCGATCGAACACGATACAGCAATCATCGGTCAAGATAAAACGCGGATCAGATCAGGCGCTCACAAATCCTACTGACGTTTCAAACTGAGAAGACTGGCCGCATTACCAACCCTCACTATGTCATGTGGCCGGTACAGTACATTGGACATGAAATTGGAGATAGCTCATAACAACGCTTCTTAAAGACTTATCTATAAGCACGCGGCTGGCAGCGCACACGCCAGCCGCAAATTAGCCTCTGGTATGGAGCCCTCTATCTTACACTGGGAGAGTAGCAGCCTCAGGACCTTGGACAAGCGCCGTATTCTACACGATTGTGCTTGGCGGGGGGTCTACTTTATAAGAGGAGCGAGAGTTGTGGGTTGAGGCTTGTTTCGTGGGGTTGTTTATGTGGACTCTCCACCGAGAATTTCCAATTGACGAGATCCGGCCATCAATCGCGCTCGAGAACAACCGCACCCACCTACCTCAGGTACCTACCTATCTACCTTGAATCGATGTCATAGTCATCCACCTACTCAGCAATCCATCAATTCACACTCAGAACACATAACTCCAGTTCGACAACGAACCCCTCGACACTGCGATACCGATACCTCACCAACGAGCAAATCCACCCAAACGCTAATTCGTATACCGAGGGATACTTCCGCGCCCCCCATACCACTCTATTACTCCTCCCACGACCTGGCCAACCTCCCAAAAGGAAGCCCACCCTGCCACGCCGCCAACCTGCTCCGCTATGCACGCATGCAGCATCTACCAACACTAAGAAAAGCTCGCGCGTGTCTCAGTTTGGGCAGACGAACCCTCGAGCAAACCAACCGAGCCTCCCACTAGCACAGCCCAGCCCAGCTATATCACAGCACAGAACAACACAGACCAGAATACCACGCAAAACGACTCATCTCGACTCATCTCGACCCCCCTCGACTCGACTCGACTCGACTCGGAATGAAACGGAATGGAATAGAAGCTCGACACGGTTCCGTTCCATCACGAGACGTATTGTAGGAAGGTCGAGACGATACGATACGATACGATACGGTGCCTTCCTCAAGAGCGAAGCGAACGCTACCCACGTCTGCAGCCAGATTGAAGCTAGGATGGAGATGGGGTGAAGAGCCAGACTCTGCCCCTGGGTCTGGGGTGGAAAGGACTACGCTTACCTTGCCTTGCCTATCCCCTCGAACCCATCGCGTCGAAGGAAGGGGGCAACATTTCCACGAGACAAGAGGTGAGGCAGCTGCTCCCTCGGAAGACTAAGAATAGTTGAGTATTTAAAGCTCACTGTAGCGGAGAGAGGGGGCGATCACTTGCAAGAAGGCGGCTGGGTCCGCTTTGAGAGTCCGGGTGTGTTTTGATGTTGTGTTGAGGTGGGTAATCGATCTGGCATGTAGCTGGGTAGGTATCTATGTAGGGAGGAAATGACGACCTGGCCTGCGGGTCGGCGGATCAAAGATGGAGATGTAGAGGAAGGGAAGGGAAGCCAAAGGGGAGAGAGTTGGGGGGGGTGGGACGGATTCATTTGGAGTAGCTGGGTGGGTAGGCAGTTAGACATGACGGCGAAGGGTTCTTCGAGCTCTATTCTATTTTGTTCTAAGAGATTTTGGGTATTTGAAAAGTATATTTGTTGGAAGAAGTGGAGCGGAGATAACGTGGTTTTGATGGTATTGTTGGAGTTTCGGTTGGTATCATGGAGTGGAAGGGTAGAGGGGAGTAAGGTTGGTGTGATGATAATGAATTGAGGAGGAGGTTGTATGGATGAGAATGAGGATGTGGAAGGCAGAAAAAGGGAGCCAGGTTGCATAAGGATATTGTTGGTGAGACGGTATTGTTAGATGTCAATATGTATTTTTGACTGCGATTGTTTTTGGTTCAATCTTTATCAATATGTATACGGATCTCATGTAAATTTCCATCTCCCTCTCTAGGTTTGACGACATTTGTAGGTTGTATTGGCAAGTAGGTGGCGAAAGATCTACTAATGTCGCTCGGTTCTGAAGATTTTTTTTCGATTGGCATTAGAAAGAAAGGAGCGTGTAAACCGACATCGCAGATGGAGGAGGGATATTGTTGAAACATGGTATGCTGAAGAACTCAGCCTCAAGAGAGGCGGCGGGAAAATCTCGTATTGCGATTCATGCCTACCTTACCTTGGTGATTGCAGGCACCGAGAATATGCATTGCTTGCAGGGCCTTACCTGGGCATGCCGCACGCAAGAGCTCGTATATGTGATGCGCGAATAATCAATGAATGTTTGAGCTGAGAGAATGCAGAGTAGGTTGATGTTGACGTTACCGCAGGCGAAGGCGACGAGGTACTTACCGCCGACGTTGTCGGCTTTCTACTGACACAATATTGATGACTGTGGACGCGATTTCCTGGGTTTCACCGAATTCTTACGCCGGATTTCGCCGGTCTGGGTGGTGAGAGGTATCGGGATCGGACCGAGAATGCTTTTAATCACGCTTAGGTCAGACGTTTGAATGCCATAGCGAAATCAAAATAACTAGTATCCAAGGAATTGATATTTGGTAGGGAAGTCGCTTGGTGCGAAATGCGTTGTCAGATGTCCAAGGTGGCTACATCATCGCTCGTTGGGTCTGGGAGGACAGGGCTGTGCTTCTAAGAATTTTGAATGCAGGATTCTAGAAAATGCACCAAGCACAGACAAGCATATTCTTAGCAGTGTGCGACGGGACCTGCAGAGACCTGCAGAGGCTGTGTGGTCGTGTATGCTGTGTTTGCTATGACGTTGTGTAAGGGGAGATCGGGACCATGTTGTTGGTGAGGTTCCGAGCGGCATGGTGACGTTAGACTTTGTTTTTTGACGAAAATAATCTCAGACAATGAGATTCAGCTTTCTTCTTTCGCAGGAGACGGGACTTGACGCTGCGGAACATTGAATTAATCGGACAGCCGCTGAAGCTGAAGGCGATGTGCGTCGTGTCAGGCAACACCTCATTATCGGCCGTTGATTCCACTGTGTCGGTACCGGCTTTGACCAAAAGTGGCACGACTCGTACAAAAAGTCTCGACCTTCCCATCACACGTCTTCGTCACCGTGCGTTTGAAAGGCTGGCTGATGGGCAAATTTGCATCGCCTCAAAAGACGCGTTCGGAGATTGACGATCTTTGGCACAAATGGGTGCATGGCTGGGCCGGTTTCCGAAATAAGGCCACAAACCCCTTTTGGTCATGTTCCTCAGCGATGTGCCGAATGTGGACATGGTGCTCAACTTCTGGGCGTGGTCTAAAACAGTTGGAGGCTCAGTCGACGTGGCGGGCTCAGCTCTCTCCAAGAACGCCACAGCGGAGCTTGGGCGCCACGATCATCGCCTTATAGCTTCAACTTCTGACAGACTGGTTTTTAGGCTGGTGCAGATCGATAGTCAATAATCTGACCTCAATTTCAGGACAAGATAAAGTTTCTATGCGTCTTTGACTGTCGAGTAAATGTTTTCAGAGCAGACTAGGTGTCTTCGCTACGAATTGTTAGGAGAGATGGCTAGCAGCGGCCACTGAGAATGATCAAGACCGTGATGAATAGCGCGGGCCGCTTGGAGAGCACGTGTGCTGGGCGCTCAACTAGACGGCAATAATGGGATCCGTCAAACCTGCATCAAAACCTCATGTTGAAGCCTAATTACCACGCAGACGCAAATCGTTCTTAGCTCCGCGCCGAACAAGAGACACTTTGACAATCGTATTATGAAGGGGGTGACGGCCCATCAAAACCTAGGCTATGCTCCTAACACTTGTCTATCGGTCTTTTGATGTTGTAGTAACAGAAAAGCAGTAATCAAATTGTTGATCATTGGGTTCTTGCAATTGTTGGTGTAACCGTGAATTGCTTCCGATACGCCAACAGGAGTAGAGACAAAGCTCGGTGATGTAGACAGCTCGTGCTCCAGGCGCTTTTGGCAACAAGGTCCCCTGTGCGCGGAATTGTCAGATAAGGAAATCAGTGACCTGCAGGGCTGGCGGAGCGGGGGGGCCGTGAACCCTGAGAATGCCCCGTCTCGGAAATCGTGCTCCCCTGAGGTCGGACGAGAGAAGGCTGCAAACGTTGGCCTTTCAGCCCCACGGCTGTTCGTCGAGCTCGGGTTCGAATGGTCGGGCTGAAACTGGACCGTAATCTTCTCTACGGCTACCATTCAAGCTCTCCGGGGTGAATGAATAATCAAAATAAATGTGCAGTAGACTTGTCCGTGACCCGTCATGGTGGACTACCTACTCGACTAGATGATAGTCAGAGGAATGGATCTGCAGCAGGATCAGGATCATCATCTACGCAACCTCGTCAGTTGTCGGCAAAGACACGGACCGATGCAGCAGAGTTTCAAGCTGTCGGAACCGTTGCTTCTGTGGTCGTCGTCTTTGGGGTGCAGAATGCCTTTCCGTCCGGCTCTAAATCTGTCAATTGTCCGCTTAGGAATTACTGTCAGTTGACAGGAACAAGCGACTGGGTAGGACTTTTTTCCCAGCTTCCGCGTGTACATATCTCCGTTATCTTATCCACCCATCTAGGCAAGTGGACACGAGCCTGGCTTGGGCACGACTCGTGCGTAACTTTGGCATGTGGAAATTTGCACGGGCATGAGAAGTGAAGGACTAAAGGTGAATGCGCACTCAGGGATGCGCAGGGGCAGATTTTCCATCACATCCCGATATTTCTCGCACCCTGAGCCCTGATAGAACTCCCACACTAGCAACCTAGTCAATAAGAGTGTCACTCCCGAGATCTAGTCCTGAGATCTATTCCTGGTGGAGTATGGAAGGATGATATAGCGCCCGAGACCGAGTGCGTGGGTTTACGGGCGGGGACGGGGAGGATAGGGATGTATGCGGTATCAGAGTGAGGAACGCTTGAAGATGGAGGGTGGATAACTTGATGTGCCATAATGGATCGTTCACACTTCTATGGGTAGGACCAACGCAGCTCTAAACGTGACGCCCCCGTAGGAGGCAGACCGTGGGGAGGAGGTGTGCCCCCGTGAGGAAAGGAAGAGCTGCAAGATGACCGTCTAGGAATGGCGTTCAAAATTAAGGTGAACGCACCATCGCTGCTGTGCTTGTTGCCTGCTCTCACAGGCGCTAAGGAGCCGCCCAAGAGGTCTCAACCTGCTGCAGTGTGTCTATCATGCCAATCACGCAACGCCTCACCAGTCTTGCACTCAGCCTCCAGAAGGGTGGATTTGATCAACCGCCAAAATAGGACCGCTTCCGGATAAGAAGCATTGACAGCAATCAAAGTCTGAGTCGAGTATCTGGCGCATTGTGTAGGATGCGTTTATCTCGAAATAAGATGCGCCAAAGAGCGTCGCGTTTGACGCCGTCGCTCGCTGCCGTTACGCTATGCCCAGCGCGGCAGCATAGGGAGACCGCGGTGGCGGGCCAAGGCAAGCAAACAGGCACTTCCGGACCACCCCAATCCTGCCAAGTTACCGGCCATCCGTGCAAGTAGCGATTCTTGTAGCAGTAGTGGCCCCATCGTTTCTCTCGTTTGCAGAGTCCTCCCATCAGGTCTTCTCATGGAAGTGAATGGTGCACCCCAGATCGCCGATGCTTGCAGGCACTGCCATCTGATCCACAGACCCTTCCCCCCGTTGGTATCACTACGTCGACACCTGTCCTCCAACTACTGCAGCGCATGAGCTCATGTCTCAAACCGAGCGCATCGCGGCTCTCCTATCACTGCTATCAATAGGCGGCGATCTCCCAGTTATGGGCTTGAAACATTGCCCTGCCCTGGTACTTTCCCGCCAGCGCTAGGCCGGAAGCTGCCATGACGTGCCAGCGTTTGTCCAGGGGCTATCGAACTTTGGCTCTTAGCGCCACGCGAGTAACCCGTCCGCTTGATGACATCGCTTTCAAGTTACACGATACCGGCGGCGCTTTTGGTGGCGCTCGCGTGGAACCCACCCAACCATCAGGTACCATCGTCTTGTAGTCTCCGTAGCCGTAGAGTCAAGCCACCCACATCGTTATTCCGAACAAAAGCACACCGCAAAACGTGGGAATCAGCAACATGGCAAAGTGGCTGTACGTGGATGCAGGATTCTCGCGCGCCTTCTCGTGCGGCCTGCGATTGGCCTTTCCAGCAAGCAGAGAATTTTCTTGCTTGTGGGTGTTTATCCCACATCCCCGCCTAGCCGACTCCGCTCCCTCACTGACGAACCCACCTCCTGCACCCGGCTAAACCATCATTCATCACCGCTGCGAAACCCAAAATTGCCTGCCCACGCTGTTCCCCTGCCCCCCCGGTCTAGCCGCAGAGACCCCAATCTTTTCCGGCCTGCGAAGAACAATGTCTGACTTTCCCAATTGAGGTCCGGGATCTTTCTTTCGGTTGCCCCCCACCCCCTGTGCATCGCGGGTCCACTCGCTCAAACACCAGTCGAGCTTCCCTCCGACCCAGCAGGATCACTTGCTGAGGTGCGAGCCATGTTGGGAGATCGTCTGGAGATTCTGATATCCTTCTCTTCACTTCCCCACTTCACGTTCACTCACTGACTCTTACCTTTCTTTGTCCGTGTCTCTCATACCTCCTCCACCCTTCCCTTCGTTCGTTTTTTCTTCTCGTGTCGACCTTCCCCCACACTCGTTCCAAATGACGGTCGCTTTCGCACACTTCTACGATTAGAGGAGGATGTTAGGTCCCCGATGGGCCGTACTGGCAGCTCTGCCAACATCGTGGGCACTACGGTGGTCGGAAGATCAGGTCGGATATAATATTAATGAAAATCAACAAGCTATCGAGCCGGCCGATTACTGGGGGGAATGGCACAACCACGAGTTCAACCCATCTCCAAAGACATGGCGGTTTCCCTTCTACGTCTTGACGATGGATCGGTATGTGGATGGGGATCCTACCAACAACGAAGCAAATGGCACGGTGTTCGAACACGACTGGATGAGCAATCAGTTCCGGTTCGGCGGTGACCCCAAGGGCTTAGAATCGGATCTCGACTATATCCAGGGCTTGGGCATTAAGGTCACAATCCCTGTCCATGAATTCGATCATTGTAATTGACCATATCGCAGGCACTTTATCTCACAGGCAGCCCGTTCCTCAACATGCCGTGGTCCGGTGATGGCTATGGACCTCTGGACTTTACCCTACTTGATCGACATCATGGCACAATTGATGATTGGCGCTCTCTCATTACTGAGATCCATAAAAGAGAGATGTATGTCGTTTTTGACAATACATTCGCGACGTAAGTTCACCTCTCAGCACTGATATATGAGGTACTGAATGGTTATATAACAGAATGGGCAATCTCCTCGCAGCCAAGATGTACCTTAACGCAAGTGTTCCTTTTAGTTGGAGCGAGTACGACTTCGTGTGGAAAGACCCCAACCGGAGATACCATGATTTTGTACCTGGGAATGCACATAACGATTCTTGCGTGTACCCGCGGATGTGGGGTCAGGATGGCCTTCCCCTGACCAAAGACATCACCGACCAGATGCACGGATGCAGAGCCAGCGAATACGATATGTATGGCGACATCAAAGGTACCGGGGCTTATCCGAGTTATCAGAGCCAACTGTCCAAATTTGCTTCAGTTCAAGATCGTCTGAGGGAATGGCAACCTGACGTACTGGAAAAGATCATGGTCATGTCCTGCATGCAAATCGCCATGTTTGATATCGACGGCTTCCGAATCGACAAAGCCTTGCAGGTGACGCCTGACGCATTAGCTGAGTGGTCTGTCTACCAGCGGGATTGTGCACGCAAACGTGGCAAGGATAACTTCCTCATTGTTGGCGAGGTGGTCGGCGATCCCAAATTGGCATCGATCTATTTCGGCCGCGGCAAGCAGCCAGATCAGCAGGTGTATGATGAGGAGGGTGCGACGAAAATGAATAATGACACAGACCCTAAACTCTATATCCGTGAATTTGGTCAAAGTGCCCTGGACGGCGCTGCGTTCCACTATGATATCTACGGCTCTATGACCCGCTTTCTCGGCCTTGATGGTCCTTGGGGTGCATACGGTGTTGATTGGGTTGAGCTGTGGAACATGATGCTTCGAACTAATGATATGGTTAATGGTGAGACAGGCCAATTTGATCCCCGACACATCTTTGGGATGACAGGACAAGATGTTTTCAGGTGGCCTGCCTTGGCTAATGGTACCCAGCGGCAACTGCTGGGCTTCTTCGTGGTTTACCTGGAGCTCCCCGGCATTCCGATGACCTTTTTTGGTGAAGAGCAGGACTACTATATTCTCGAGAACCTTGCACCTGACTACGTCTTTGGTCGAATGCCAATGGCTTCCGCCCGCGCGTGGCAGCTTCACGGTTGTTATGGATTGGGAGAGGAGGTTTATGTCGACATGCCATTTGACTCGTCAGGAAGAGGCTGTCATGATAACCAGGTCAGCTTGGACCATCGTGACCCCGCTCATCCGTTCAGGAATGTCTTGAAACGCATGTTGGAGTTGAGGCGGCAATACCCAGTTCTGAATGACGGTTTCAATCTGACGACTCTTTCCACAAGGACCTATGATCTTCATCTCCCAGGAAGCGGTGGTTTGCCGTCCCCCCATGGCATCTGGAGCGTCTACCGCGGTCGGACACCGGATGTGCAAGATTTCTCTGGTTATGCAGCAGGAAATCAAGGTGTCTGGTTCGTTTTCCACAACGAGAATCGGACAGTGGACTACAACTTTGACTGCTCAGCGACGAACACTTCCAAAGACTTACTGATTGCCCCGTATCCTTCAGGAACTACCGTCAAGAATCTTTTCTACCCCTACGACGAATTCACTCTGGAAGACTCGCAGATCCATTACGACCTGGAGAACGCGACCGAAGGAAACGGGTGTCTCTCGAAATTTACACTGGAACCCTGGGGATACCGTGTGATGGTACCGAAAAATGCCTGGGTTGACCCTGGCCCGACAATTACGAGAACCATACCTGGCCATGATGAGCGGCTCAGGTCGTCGGTGAACTATTTCGAGTCTGAATCAGTCCCGATCGAAATCCGTTTCAACCGAGAAATGAGTTGTGATTCTGTCGTTGATAGCATTTACGTCGATTCGAAGACACAGACGGGCGAAAAGGCAGAACTTGACAAGAACAGTGTTACCTGTAAGGTTGAGCTACAAGACCTACCGGAAAAGGTTGGAGAGGTTGCAAGCAATTGGACAATGAAAGGCACTCTGAGGAATGTGTACAACGGAGTCCACACCATCACGGTTAGAAACGCTACCGTTGAAGGTGGAGGCGCGTCAACCGGCACAGTCGACCGATATATGTTCCGCATTGGCCAATCTGACAACCCAATGGTATTCCCGACAACAGCAAATTACACTCGAGGTCTATTCAACCGGCAGGGCCAACATGGCCAAATGTATATCTCCCCTCGTGCCGCTGGCGCCGATCTCATTCGATATTCCACAAACTGGGGAACCAGTTTCAGTGATTGGCAAGAATACACAGGCGAAAATATCACTGTTACACCTCAGCCGTGGGCAGGAACGAACAAGCAACGCTGGGAGGGGGATCATGTAGTCATCCACTACTGGAGTAAAATGACAGGAAGTGCAGATCACGTCCAGCATGCAGATCTTGGTCGCCTCGATAAACCTCCTCGGCGCTGGCCTCACGTCTTCGTTGAGGGTAAATGGAACCAATTCGGCTACGATGGCGGCCTTGAGAACGAAATGAAGCAGGACCAAAATTCCGGCATGTGGCAATTTAACTTGGTTGCGGAATGGCCAAACAACATTATCGTCAATGTTTGGGGAATGAATCCCGATGGCTTTCCGGACAAGAGTGCTGCCTTTGGAGACGTTGATAGAGATCACGTTCTGGACTGGCTGCCGCCTGACAGCTTGGCAGACAATGTGATTAACATGACAGATGCACCACCAAAGGGCTACCTCGGCTGGCAACTTGTCGTCAACGATGGTAATTATGGGTATCATTTTGATCCTGTGGGCTCTGCTGCTGTTCAGGCAGTGACTTCTGTCTGCCTCGGCCTTTTCCCTCTGATTAGCGGTATCCTCGCCATTTGGCTTTTCATGAAATTTTTCTACCAAGTGAAGTTCAATGAGATAGGCGTTGGTGCCACAACGACGATGTTGGGCATTCTTCGAGCAAAGATTCCAGACCGTAAGGGTCTTCGCACAGCTGTCGCCGATATATTCGCCGGCAGCAAAGGCCAGCCCGACGGATTGGCTGTCGAAGTCGGATCGCCAAATCGACGAACAGTCTTGATTGCGACCATGGAGTACGAAATAGAGGATTGGCCAGGGGTCAAGATCAAGATTGGAGGCTTGGGCGTGATGGCGTCGCTCATGGGCAAGAACCTGGGTCATCAAAACCTCATTTGGGTTGTGCCATGCGTTGGTGGCATCAACTATCCGTCAGAGCCGGATGACGTTACTGAGATCGCGCCTCCGATGACAGTCACTGTTCTTGGGATTGATTACGAAATTGGAATCATCTACCACGTTGTTCGCAACATTACATATGTCTGCTTGGACGCTCCCGTTTTCCGAAAGCAGTCGAAATCGGAACCATACCCCGCCCGTATGGACGACCTTGAAAGCGCTATTTACTATTCCGTTTGGAACCAATGCATTGCACAAGCTATTACACGTTTTAATGTCGACATGTATCATGTTAATGACTACCATGGCGCTGTCGCGCCTTTGCATCTTTTACCGGAGATTATTCCCTGTTGTTTGTCCCTTCACAATGCTGAATTTCAAGGAATGTGGTCTTTGAGAACCGGTACTGAGATGGAGGAAATCTGTCTCGTCTACAATCTTTCAAAGGCTGTTGTTGAAAAGTACGTGCAATTTGGAGAGGTTTTCAATCTTTTGCACGCCGCCGCGAGTTATTTACGCGTGCATCAAAAAGGATTTGGTGCGGTCGGAGTTTCCAAAAAGTATGGCAAGCGAAGTCTGATGAGATATCCAATCTTTTGGGGATTGCACAAGATCGGATCTTTGCCTAACCCTGACCCTACCGATACGGCCGAGTGGACTGGCCAGCACCCCAAGCAAGAAGGTGTAGTCGTTGATCAAATGATGGAGGCAAAACGCGGAGATCTTCGGGTAGAGGCTCAGAAGTGGGCCGGCTTAAATGTCGATCCTACGGTAAGATGTTTTCTTATTTCAATATCGTATATACTGACTTTTTCAGGCCGAACTTTTTGTCTTCGTCGGTCGATGGTCTATGCAGAAAGGAATTGATCTCATTGCAGATGTCTTCTTTTCAGTATTGGCTGAAAACCCCAAGGTGCAACTCGTCTGTGTGGGACCCGTCATTGACCTCTATGGCAAATTTGCGGCGCTCAAACTCGAGAAGATGATGCAAAAGTATCCAGGTCGTGTTTTCTCAAAACCTCAATTCACCGTACTCCCTCCGTGTATATTTAGCGGGGCTGAATTTGCACTTATTCCGTCAAGGGATGAACCTTTCGGCCTCGTGGCTGTCGAGTTCGGGCGTAAAGGTGCCCTTGGAGTGGGTGCTCGAGTCGGAGGTCTTGGCCAAATGCCTGGCTGGTGGTACACGATCGAGTCTACCACGACAATTCACTTAACAAAGCAATTCAAATCTGCAATTCGCGGCGCTCTAGCTTCAAAACAGGAGACAAGGGCAATTATGCGGGCACGCTCTTTGATTCAGCGGTTCCCGGTAGCGCAGTGGATTGAGGATCTAGAGAAGTTGCAGTCCACTTCTATCAAAATTAGCCAAAAAGAGCAGCAGAACGCTTTGTCACGAGGCGTTTTGCGATATCTGGGAGACGTCAGTGGTCTTACAACCCCCACTACTTCCGCGCCAAACACGCGTCCAAGCAGTAGGAGAAATAGCTTCAGTCGGAGCAACAGTCCTCTCACGAGTCAGCCGACGACACCTAGTGCTCTTCGATCAATGAGTCCGGCTCCAGACCGTCCAATAACACCGTCGCAAAATATGGGCCCAGGCCATAGACATCAAACAAGTAATGAAGACAAGCAGGACCGAAGACAGAGCAGGTCGAGGAAGCGTTTGACGAAGACTCCCCCAATGTCACGTGCTACTTCGGTTGGCTCTTTGGCTGAAATCGAACGCAGAATCCAGGTTGCAGGTCCCGGCCATAGGCATCAGACAAGCGATGGAGGCGAGCTCGATGTGGGAGAGCGAAGACAAAGTCGATCGAGACGACGCTTGACAAAAACGCCGCCTATGTCAAGAGCTACATCTTTCGGGTCCCTCACTGATCTCGAGCGCCGAGTACAAGATTCCCAGCGCGAATCGTGGGATCCCAGAGAACTTCTTCGAAGTTATGAAGATGAGCCATCCTACGGCCATCATCGTAAGAGAAGTTCTTCTGCCAGCTCAACTACGCAGCAAGGACGGAAGAGGCGTTCCTCAGGAGCTGCCAGCGAGCTGCAACGAAGTCTTTCGAATAACCAACAGTTCCAGCACCGTGGACGTCAGCGCAGCTACTCTGGTGGTCACCCTCTAGATAGTCCCCCTCCGCCCCTTCCAAATCTCCCAGGTAATGGCGCTGTTGAAATGTACTCGCCTAAACGCATTTCTCCGACTTATGACAAACTAAAGCGGTCATCTACTGTGGCAGAGAATGTGGAAAGTGATGGATCAAAGAGAACTTCGGGTGGAGCAGCGGAGAAATTTGAGCGAAGGATGCTTAAACGAAGCCTTACTGGCAACTACAGCACCTCCTCAAACGTGACGATGCGAATGTTCCCTGCTCCGCAGACTCCAGGCACTTACTCTCCATCGTCGCTGTCAAGATCAAACTCCTTCTTCGCTCCTCCATTTGCTCCCAAGACTTCGGTACCTGGAACACCAACAGAAGATAGCTTTCTCGAGCCACCGAGTCTGAAGAAGAGGCTCAGTGTCAACTCTATCGTCGGGAGCGGAGACAGTAAGAAGGAATTCAACTTACAAAAGGTCGATCCGTTCTTTACCGATTCAAATAATGTCTACTATGACACCTTTTCAAAGAAGTTGGATTCCGTCGATGAAAAGAATTCCGAAACCACTCTCTGCATTGAAGAGTATCTCGTCAAGTCCGAGAAGAAGTGGTTTTCAGACTTCCATCGTGCCAAATTGGGCATGTCCAGCGCAAATTCGTCATCATCTTCCGTATTTAGGCTTCCATGGACTGAACGTGAAGACTCGAGCTATTCACCGGCCGGCTCGCGAAGGGCTTCATTTGACAATGAACTCAACGAATTCAACCTCTCATCCGATTACGTCGCGCCAAACGGTCTGAAAAAGTTACTTCAGAAGAAAGTCGGCGATTGGCAGATTTACTGTTTCCTTTTAGCTTTCGGCCAAATCATAGCAGCAAACTCCTACCAAATCAGCCTTCTCACGGGCGAATATGGTCGTGCAGACGTGAAACTCTATGTCATTGCCGCTATCTACTTCGTGTCATCATGGCTCTGGTGGTATGGTTTTCGACGAGTTCAAGCCTTTTACGTTCTCTCCCTCCCTTTCGTCATCTACGCGCTCGCTTTCTTCATCCTTGGCATGGCCCTTTTCACATCGGGTACCGGTACTGAGTGGCTCAACAATGTCGCCAGCGGCCTATACTCTATTGCCAGCGCTTCTGGGTCGCTGTATTTCGCCCTTAATTTTGGCACTGAGGGCGGTACACCTACACAAGCATGGGCCTTCCGTGCGTGTGTTATCCAAGGTACCCAACAACTCTACGTGGCCTTTCTCTGGTACTGGGGCAACGTCTCCGAAAAATCTGGCTCTCCAAAGGGTCTCATTACTAGTCGTGCCGCCCTAGCAGTCGTCTGCTGGCCAATTGCTATTCTCATGGCCGCGATTGCCGTTGTTCTCTTCTTCGGCTTACCTAACTATTACCGCCAGAAGCCCGGCAAAGTTCCCTCCTTCTACACGTCCCTCTTCCGTCGCAAAATAGTCGTCTGGTTCTTCGTCATGGTCATTATCCAGAACTACTTCCTCTCCGCCCCGTATAATCGGAATTGGCGGTACCTTTGGTCCAGCCAGCACGCCCCCGGATGGGCAATCTTCTTATTGCTCCTCGTCTTCTTCGTCGGCGTCTGGGGCCTTGGCCTGTACCTCCTGGCCATGTTCAGCAAGAAACACAGCTGGATCATCCCCATCTTCGCCATCGGCCTCGGAGCCCCCCGCTGGGCACAGATGCTCTGGGGCACCTCGAACCTCGGCTTCTACGTGCCATGGGGTTCGCTCGCCACTGGCGCGCTGCTCGGCCGCTCACTCTGGCTCTGGCTCGGCGTGCTCGACGCGTTACAAGGGGTTGGGTTCGGAATGATCCTCCTGCAGACGCTGACGCGGTTCCACATCGCGTTTGTGCTGATCGCGGCGCAGGCGGTGGGGAGTCTGACCACGATCTTGGCTAGAGCGACGGCGCCCAATAGGATTGGGCCCGGGGATGTGTTTCCCGACTTTGCCATTGATTACGGGGCTGGGTTGGCCAAGGGGTGGTTCTGGACGGCTTTGCTGCTCCAGATTGTTATTTGTATTGGGTTTTTGGCCTTTTTCAGGAAGGAGCAGCTGTTCAAGCCGTAGGAGGTTGACGATGACAGGCTGAAGGATGGATCGTGACATGAATTGATGGGTGGGTGGTCCAGTGGTATTGTTCGGTTTGGTTTGGTTAGAAATGGGAAAACTCTTTCTCCGTCCTTGCCGAACGCACATCTCGACGCAGCACTTTTCTTTTTCTTTATTCCAATTTTCGTCTTCATTGTTCTTACCGCGACATGTATAGAAAACAGCATGAAAAACCGGCGCATGGCTTACTAGGGGATGGTAAAAAGGCCAAAAATTGTCCTTTGCATGATTTGATTTTTTTTGGAATTCTAGCTCTGAGGGTTCTTGAGCTGGGAGAATGTTCTCAAGGGTTTTCCTCAGAGCAAGCGAGCAAGCATATAGAGATGCGCTGCGATGCGACGTAATGGACCGGATCTGGGTTGGGTCGGGTCGGCATAGATACACAAAGACTTTCATACAGTACAGTATAGCATAGTACATTAGAGAAATGAGTATTAGTAGTTTGAAATCATTTGACGTTCCGTCTGTATCGACAAATTCCAGAAGAATAGTTTTTTTTTCTACACCGTGGACCCCCACTTCCCCCCTTTTTGCGCACCAGCAGCTGCGCCGCACACTGCGCCACTCTCACTCCCTCGGAGCCTGATGCTGGCCCAGCCTACTTACCGGTGTTCGAACAGTAACCCGACTCTGTCTCTAACTAACGTAGACCGCGCCGACGAAAACCCAAACCCAGACTTGATCTGCGTCGTCACCGAGACGTCCTATCCACTTCCAAACCCGATACGCGCAGAAGACCAACATGCCTCACCCATCCACCCCGTGAACCTTTTTAATGTCACTCGACCACGCTGACGAGAATCGCCTCACTGGCCCGCACCTCAACAGCCACCACCCCATTCTCCGCGTTGACCGTTTTCGTATCATCCGTGACCTGCACCCCCGTCCCCATCGTCTGATACGTCCACTGCATCCCCGCCCAGGTCAGCCCGCTCGTCGCGTCCGCCCCGGGCCCCGTCAGCCTCTGAACCTTCACTGTGGCAATCGCGCTTGGCACGCTGATCGCGAGCTTCTGCGAGGGCCTAGGTGTGGAGCTCCCCGCGTTCCACAGATCCAAGTCGACAACCGCGAGCTTGGCGAGGGATCCAGAGACGTAGCCCGCGTACGCGGCCAAATGGTCACTGCCGAGGTCCACGTTCTTGACTTGAATGTTGGTGTTAGCGCCGATGAAATCCGCGACAAACGCGAGGGCGTAGAAGGACGGGTTGACGCGGGGCGCGCTCTTGGGGAGCGCGATGGGCTGCCAGGCCGCGTACTCGAAGCCCGTGCCCTGCTGCATGTGAATGCGCGCGACGTTCTGTGCGGTGCGGTGCGGTCAGCGGGTCGGGTGATGTGGGTAGGGATAGGGGGGGGGTGCGTACGATGGACATGGCGTAGAGCATGCAGTCGACGGTCCAGAGGGCGGAGCCGAGGACGCCCTCGAGTGCGCGCGCTGTGACGGGGCCGAGGGCGCTGCCGACTTCGCCCAGGACGAAGGGGAGCGGTGGGGATTGGTGCTGGAGGTGTTGGATTGGGGCGGTGAAGACGCTCAGGCCTTTTACGATGTTGCTGTGGTTCATCAAATCTCCTGGAGTCTGTTAACATGCTTGCTATCGCTGACCATATTATGTTGTCATACTCCCAAGGTCCGCTTTCGAGCTGTCGCCTACTTGGTAGCTGAAAAAGTTAGTTAGACTACTAATTCTTTGCGGAGAGATATGCTTACTAGTGATAAGAGATCGATTTGATGTTACCGTTCTTGTTCAGTCCAAACCCAAAGGCAGTGCTTCTGCAGGTAGTTAGCCTTACAGTTTTCCCAAAGAGCAACAGTTTGGTGGAGCTCTAACGGGTTCCAAGCCGTCATATCCACCCCCCAAGGCAGCACCAATCCCTGATAGATCTTCGGCGGCAACGTCGTCAGGTTTCCATCGATATCGCGCACATGCTGAAGCCATTCCTGGACATAGTCCTGCTCATCATAGCCTTGCGGCTTCACACCTTGGTGCCCGTACAGGCTCGGCTCGTTTCCCACTTCAATCGAGTCAAGGTTAGGCATTCCGATCCTTTGCACGGTTAATTTGGTGGCTTGGAGCGCATTCGGTCCCTCGTCACTGTTGGACCCTGCCATCCGATTCATCCATGTATATTTCGAGCCGGGGAAATTGCCGAAACCTTCGAACCATGTTGGTCCGACGGACATGCCCCAGATCTCTTTTCCGGGCGGGTTGTTTGTAGGCTTGATGAAAGACTGCGTCTGGCTGGGATTGTACGTCACATGGTCCCTGATTGGTTCAATAAGCGGCGACCCTGTCAGATTGTCGATCTTACCCAGAGGTGCCGCCCACGCGAAGCACGAGACTTTTTCCGGTCCTGGTCTGTAGCTCCTTGACTAAATTCCGCGAGAAGGTATTTGGTGTTGTGGAATTTCCTGTGTGGCTTTCTCAGCACATGAAAGCGGCCTATCTGGAATATTCTTATACCGGCATAATCAGCCCAGCCCCAGGTCTCAAAGGCGAGGCTCGGGAAGGCGTGGTCGACTAGTTGAGACGCGTCGGATGGGACGCTTGCAGGGGCGTTGATGGTGACCGTCTGCCCTCGTGCCATGGCGCCAAAAAGCAACGAGCAGATAAAGGCGGTTCTTTGCCAAATGGGGAGAACGCAAGTAGACATCAAGCACGCATGTCAAAAAATGCTATCTAGTCGTATGGCAGAGAAGAAATGAAGCCAAGGAGATGGTAGAGAATATACTACGAAGAGACTGAGAAGAACAAGGTTAAGAAGTGATCACCTGCTTTTCTTCAAAAATGATATTCTTAGCTCAAAAGCCATCAGGCGCATCGATAATCTCCGCAGGCTGTTCACCCTACGCGTCCAAGAGCATTGTTGGTTCTAACCACGGCGATCCTGCGCGTCCAACACTGAACACGAGTCGGGTAAACGCCATCCCGGCTCGTGGGAAGGAGCCGCATCTGACTAGGTAGGCCAGAAGGCTGAGGCGTAGCACTATGGGGAAAGGGTAGACTAAAATAAGAATACTCAGAATATGTTGCATGTCGATCCCCCTGCTTCTATTGCCTATGACAGTAAATGACGTTTGGGCCATGGAATAAACGAAGCGGGCTGATGTGGTGAGACGGAAAGGCGAGAAATATTTTGGGTTAGTCTTAGAGGTTCTCCTGCACAGTTTGGCTGGTCTTGGCATGCCATACCAGCGACCTGCAACTATAATACGTGAGAAGAAAGAGGAAGGGATGGACGCTTTCGTGGATGGGGACAGAAAAGGAAAGATGTCGCGGATACGATCTACGCTGTAAATGTAAATCCACAATTCGAAGGTTGACTTAGTACTTTCATAGTTTGGACGAATGACAATGTGGGATGAGTGTGGATATGCGCATCGGAGAAAAGACACTATCTCAGAGGATAGGAACAATAGATAACAAGAACTGTCAATGCTCTGCACATGCCCTTTCGTAGCTAGGACCAAATCGCTAACCTAAGCCGACCACTGCGCCACAAGCACATTATACTCTACCTACAGACATATCACGGGGTAGGGCCATGTTTCAAGGACCAACGATGTTTCATTTATATAATTTCTTTTTAATACAAATATGAATACGTAGAGGGCTTGTAGTGTCCGTAATTGATTATCCAAGGATTACTTTCCCCTTTCTTCCGATCCCTAGCCATGCTCATGCATTCCTAAAAACCTTGCATGCTAATCCTGTAGCAATCCGAAGACGACCTTGGTTGAGGTGAAAACACTACGATGAAGGATACGCTCCGCCGGAACCAGCGGAGATAGACCGGTGTGAAACTTGTATGTTGTCAAGGACTAAATATCCACAAGGAAAGACTAGGGGCCGTTGACAGTGGTGGGAGCTCTCTTGGCGCGTGACCGTTTGGAGTGGATGTAGGACCAGTCGTTGGTTCAGCGTAGGTAGCTGGCTGATTAGAGAAAGGTGTCAAGGTCGAAGACTTCAGCTTAAGATGGCAGGAGCACCCTTCTCCTAAACCTCTTCTTGTGCACCAATATTGCGAGGTACTCGATTCTGCCAGGGTAACTCGACGATCGATATTCGCGCATTGTCTGAACTAGAGCTCGTATTTGCCTCGGATATTCCCGGTGATGGAGAAACAGGTGCATTGGTATTTCGCATACTTGGACCAGGGGCGAAAGAATGCGAGGATCTAATACTAGTACCTGACCTGTCGGACCTTGGAGTGGTGCTGTGTGGAGGTAGCGGTGGGAGTGACTTGCTCGACCTCGCGTCCTCTGCGAAGGCTCGATTCAAACTGGAAATTCGTGATGAAGCGATACTAGATACATCTGAAGCAGGCTTCATAGAAGGGCCTTCGCCGCCGTTGAGCCTATCCGAGCTGCTCCCCTCAAACCAGGTCATACGTCTATCAGACTGAGTACTTCTCGAGGAGCGTAAAAATGAGATTCTAGATAGCTGATCAAGTAGTCTTCGCTGCAGTGAGCGATGTCTTCTTTGTGGCTGTGGTGCGTGAATAGTTGGTGGTCTTGGCGCTAGTGGCCAGAACCTCGAATCTGGGCGGGCGAAGGTGCTCTCTGGGTTCCAGCTTGGAAGAGTATCACGTGCTTGTGGCTGAGTGGAAGCGACTGGGACAGGGTTTGGTGCTGTCTGTGGTGTATGGGTGACTCGATTCTTCCGTTTACGATACAGAAACAGCAGGATCGCTAGTATAGCGAGTCCAGCAGTGAGGACGGATACTAGGCTGTGGTCAATGTTAAAAAACAAGCTAGAGATCTACCAAACTCACTGATGATCGCAGCAAGAGCTAGTTTGTTAGCTCCTGCAGAATTGATTCCGTCTGTGGGGGAAGGCGACCGAGAAGGATAGGGAGCAAAGGTATGATTGGGCGATGATTCCGAAGTTTGCGGCCCGGTCAGCGTAAGAGCTGCAGACAGTGAGCTCGAAGTCGGATTTCCTGTTGTAGTCGGGAAAGGCGCCACTGCCGTAGAAGAAGGAGGAGGAGGAGAAAACGCAGTTGCTGAAGAAGGAGAAACCACAGTTGCTGAGGAAGTAGAAAAGGATCTCGACGTAGTCGGGGTAGTGGAAAAAGAAGACGTTCTTGTCTGCGATGTAGAGGTTGGGACCTGCTGAGACGTGGTCGAAGATGGCTGAGTTTTCACGAGACTACTGAAGGTACTACTCGACCTCGAAGTCGTCAAGACCGAAGTCGTTGTAGATTGACCAGCTGGTGGCGGTTGTGACTGTGGCTGTGGCGGCGGAGGCGGCGGAGGCGGCGATGCAGTTGGCGGATTTCCACCAGGTTGACCAGACGAGGGACCTTGCTGAACGACTTTTCAATTGAGTACTTTGTAGCATGCACCGCATTGACTCACCTTCCCACCGTCATCACCCTTATCCCCACCCTTATCCCCACCCTTAGCATCGCCATTGCCATCGCCATTGTCCTCACCATTTCCGTCATCTCTCGCAATCCGTCTCATTTGGTAGCCAAAAACATGTGACCATAAGCAGCGAAGCTTTAGAGTGCACTAGGTCTTTGTGATGATGAGGGTCGAGGGTTGAGACTCAATGCTATCTCAGTTCGGAATCAATGGGCTGGAGTCTTGCCTCCTTCAGACATTGACCGCGAGTCAATTGGATTTCTGTGATCGCAAATCTTTTCGACAAAGCTTGCCTTCTTGAGATAGACCGACGAATACAGGATACTTTGAAGCCGCGAGCAGGCGACCGGCCTGCATTCTGGCGCAAAAACATCAGAACTTTATCCGACACAGTCAACATATATGTTGTAGGCTTGTAACAAACTGGGCAACAAACTTGACAGGGCTACCGGTTCTAGTGCCCCCGAGCGGCATCTCGTGAGCGCCTCCACCATTGGCCTGCGGCTGGTGTCAGTGTGTTTCGAATGGACGCCTACAATCGATATCATCCCCGGAATAAGCTCTTTTGATCTCACAGAGGTCCGAGCCGCTCTCTCAATGAATCGCTCACGTGAGGTGATGAGACGGATGGTGTCGCAGGAACGGAAACGTGCGACGGATAGAACAGGCGGAACGTTCACTTCCGCTGGTATTTCCCCTGTAGATCTCATGAATATCTGATTGGTTTCTTCTGCTGTCGATCCTACCATCCAATTGATGTTTATGGTCTAATTGTTGACCGCTGCGTGCACGTTGAAGTAACGTGGAGGAAAGACTTGGAGTGGCGTAAAAACGTCGTCGTCTCCAGCTGCCTGGGTCTGGAAATTTTGTCGACCAAATTCACGATTATTTGACGACAAATATTCGAACACCTCGATACATTTACAGCGAGCTTTCCAGCACCCATCTCTAACAAAACCTTTGTCTGATCAAATCCTTCAATGCCGTAGGATGCATATTCACATGGCCCAATTGAGACCGCCTGCTGGTTGTGGTATAGGTTGTTTCGATAAGTGTCATGAAATGTCTCTATCTAGCCGCCCATATCGTCTCAAGAGCTACAACTGCACATTAACGCCCTCTGAAATCTCGGCACGTCGCCACACCACCTTTCCTGTTCTTCCTTATCGCCTTCCCACTCGTCCTTGAAAGGATCTAGCGCCATCTGCACAGCCCTTTGAAGCACATCTCTTTCTCCTTTTTTCTCCACGCGCTCAATCAGCTCATCCAATACCCAACCCCTCGGCACAAACTTCGGATTAACAGCCTTCATAGCCTTCTCTCTTTCTTTGTTTCCGGTCTCACTCTCACCCCAACCCTGGACAATGCGGTCACGCCACTTCTCCAGCCACTCGGCAATCAGTTTCCGAGCGGATGCATTATCGTGACCAAGCCCAGTGATGCCCTCGTTGTGGAAGAATTGACCCGCGACATCTTTCCTCCTTGCATCGTCCTGTAGATCTGAGACCCGGAGACTCGACAACCGACGGAAGAAATGATTGAAGTCTAATTCGAGTGCTTCTAGTGAGTCAAGAAGTGGGGAGAATAGCTTGTCAAAGTCCCCCTCGTCTTGTTCTTTCAGGCCCAACCGTGCGGACATTAATCTCTTATACTCGTGGAGAAACACGGATTTGTATTCTTCACCTGCATCTTCAATGATGAATTCCGCTCGTTGGACAACCTCGGGCGCCTTCTCTTCAGGGATGCCCTTTGAGATAAATTCTTCAGAGTCCACAGTATCGCCAGCGCCAATGATTTCGCCAAGATCTTCACCAAGGCGTACGAGGTTCCACCAGATAATTGTTGGTTGATTGCGGTAAGCATACCGGAGCATGTGATCGTCATGATTAGGGGTATAGGATGGGTCGAAGTTGTCCATGAACGCAAACGGCCCATAATCCATGCTAAGACCTAACAGGGAGGTATTGTCGGTGTTGAGCACGCCATTCATAAAGCCGTATGCTTGCCATGCTGCTACTGTGAGAGCGTTGCGACGGACAATCTCGCGGTAGAGGCGCGCGAATCGATTTTGCTCCGCACGAGGGCGACTGACGGTGGCATTTGCAGGAATGTTGCGAGGTGGAGGGAGATGGAGAGCGTCCATGTTCGGAACGCCAGGGAGTGATTCCCAACCCGGAAAGACGGATTCGGCAAGATAGGTGGCCAGAGCGCGGGTATTCTTGCGGTCGCCTCGAGAGCGGAGGAGGTCGAAAGTGCCGATCCGTAGCCAGGACTCTGCGAAGCGACACACAATTGCACCGGGTTCAAGGCGCTCGCGGACAACTTTAGATTTAGGGAGTAGTGTGAGAGAAAGGGCGCGGGTAGTGGGAATGTTAAGAGCGTTGAGGGCTTCGGAGACAATATATTCGCGGATGCTTGATCTGAGGACAGCTTTTCCGTCTGCAAATCGGGAGAACGGCGTTCTGCCAGCACCTTTCAGTTGCAGCTCGTATCTCTTGTTGGTTTCTGGGTTCGTCGATTCGAACAAAGATATAGCTCTTCCATCGCCAAGCTGGCCGGCCCATGAGCCGAATTGCCAACCACCGTAGCATTGCGCCCAAGGGTAGACCCCGCCCTTCTCTTCATCCCAGTATATTTTATTTCCAGCGACCAGATTCTTGAAGTTTTCAGTATGTTGTTCTTCTTCCCTAAGACCAATGTCTCTAATGGCTCTGGGACTGACGCTGAGAAGCTCTGGGTCTTCTGCTAGCTCTGGTCGGACGAATGTGTAAAGCGCGTCCTTGACCATCCGTGGTCCTAGCTTCGGTCGAGGAGCGTTGTGTGAGTCCGTAGGTGTCGGGTAGACAGGGTCAGGAGGTAGTTTTGAGGTAAAGGTATTTGACTTGGGCAAGTCGGCTAGCGATGAGCTACCCATACTAGCTGTGCTCCCATTGAGGGGCCCATTAGTTAAATGAGCGGCCATCTGGCCCAGGCGCATACAGGTGAAGACCGGTCGACGAAAGACTAATTCCGGAAGCATAAAGCTAAGAGCGATGAGAGAAAGGTTTCAAACAACATATAAGCCTTGAATGTTTCGTTACCGCCAGTAGTGATTGTCTCTGCATCTTCGTCTTGCCATCGATCAAAAATGACCCCAACTGATGTCATTTTCCGTCGCACAAACCGAAGCTTTCGGCCACGCACCTGCACCGGGACACGCACCTTCTTCTCTCACAGTAGCATGGGCCGACCATTGCGTGAAAGGCTTTTGTCTACTAGGCTCTGCCGAAAGACTCAAGGTGGAATTGAGTGAATTCAAATTGTGTAGGGCAAAAAGGTTTGAAACGGCAGAATCCAAACCATTCGAGCCTGCGATGGGATCCGCATCTGTAAACATGCTCCATCATTTCGGCAAGGGCAATGTGGAGGGCTTCTCCGGAGAAAGTTTGATTTGCATGGAAGGAGAATGCTTGAACGCTACAGTTATGATACCAAAATAGACCATTGTGACATGAGCCCTGAGATAAAGTACCTTAATTGTGGCTCTAGGCCAGGCTCATGGGGCGAAGCTATTCCGAAAAGGGTTGCCAAACTTTGATTGGTCAAATTCGCCCTGGAGGCCTTAATCTCTTACCTTTTCTCCCTGTTGACGCGCGAATAAATTTCTTTGCTCTTCTCGCTCAAAATGATGTCTGGCGAGCGCTCATCGGCATTATGTCTCTCACATTTATCGCTTCGACGCCTTCCGGGGCTGCAACCCGGACGGTCTCGGCAAAGGACCGGCGAAGAATACGGAGTCAGGTGATGAAGACGAGCTGGGGGGAGAAGAAGGGAACAAAGAGAAAAAGAGTGCGATTCGTTGATGTAGAGGATGATTGCAAGAAGAATGCACGTGCTCAAGGATTCTGGAGAGAACCGGTATGTTTTGCGGTAGTGAGGCTTCAAGAGTCTTAATATCAAAGAGCCGGCTGTAAAGTGGTTGTAGAGAATTCAACACTCAATTTATGGTGATGCTGACTGGAACTTCCATGACAGACACCAGCGCCCAGTCTCACACAGCATGCATCAGTCCATTGTAGTTCTTCTGCTCAAGTCCTCGAAAACACTGGGGCATCCTATCTTACGCCACCCGACTCTATTTCCGACGTCGACGTCTCAACACAGCATGACGAAGGCGGATACGATGAATTCGAAGAAGAGGGCGCTCTTGACTATCAGCTATTCTCACAAAACAGTGACTCAAACTCACCTCATTCTTCCTTACCTCCTCTCTCAAACTTGGGTATTGACCCTTATGGCGACGCTTCTCTACCGCTGCGCCCCGTCACAGGTTATTATCTTAGTCACTACCTAAACAGCCTGCTTCCACAACTTCATCCTTTTTCCGTCCAGCAGAGCCTATTCCGCCGCACTCTCGTCTCCAATCTAGCTTCTTCCCCACTTCTTCTGGCGTCCACACTTGCAATCGCTTCTTTACGATTGGACAACTACTCGAACCGCATCCTCGAGCTATCATCCTTTTACCAAAACCGCAATCAATCTATCCCAGAAAATGACATTCCGCATTCCTTCCGATTCAAAGCCCACACCACACAACTCCTCCGCGACGCCCTTTCCCGCCCAAACTGGCAAATCCCACCCTACGACATCCTCGTCGCGCTCATCAACCTCGCCTCATACGCCAGCCTCGTCTCCTGCCACGCAGAAGCACGCATGCATCTCCACGGCCTCCACGCCATCCTCCACAAGTGGCCCCTAACCCCAACCCATCAACACCTGTCAACCGACGAGTCCACGGCCCTCGACGCCGTCCTCGGCACCACCCGCAACAACAGCATCCTCTGGCCCAAATCCCTCTCCCTCGCGCGCGTCAAGCGCATGATCAACTGGCAGTCCACGCTCCCGCCCATCGTCGGCCTCGGCACGGCCGGCACCCGCAACGCCTTCGGGCAGGGCGAGCTCGAGTTCCTCGACGCCGCCAGAAGCGTGGGGGTGGGGTACTGTTTCCTCGGGCTGGGGGAGGGAAATGAGCTACTAAAAAGACTGATCGCCCAACCACCGAAGATAGATGTGGAGCGACTCAGGCGGGGGTTTGGGGCGGCGAGGGTGCCGAGGCAGATGAGCTGTACGACGGCGAAGCCGGATGGGTTCAAGCCGACGTGTCGAAGGATCGGGTGTGATGGGCAGCGGTTTGGGTCGTGGGCGAAGGCGAGCCATGCGGTGATGATTCAGGCGATTGAGGCGCTGTTGCTGCAGGAGTCGTGGGTTATTGATTCGTGGCGGGATTGAAACAAGCGAGTATTCACAACAAGAAAATCCGATTCGAATGCGGAGCCCCGAGGAACAGGTACAGCAACTGCCACCGCGCCAAATGCCTGACAGGCTGCAGATGCGCAAAACTATATTTATATTTCCGCGCCGACCACCGTCCATACGTCCGTCACGCCAAACCAGAGCGCCTGCCGCAGCGCACACTCACGCTCGATGTAGTAGGACGCTATCAGGGTTCATGAAGGCAGTGGGGCACCACGCTCTTGACGGGACCGAGGAAGAAGCAGGGCTGCGCGAAGAGGCCCTTTCTGGTGGTTACGGCGGGAGTGGCTATGGCGGTAGGCCCTAGAGGAGGACGAGCGCGGGATCGGAGCACATAGGCGATGAATTGGCGTGCGCCAGAGTTCGTCGTCATTGTTGGTGTGGTGAGCGGTGGAAGGTGAGGGGATAGATTACGGGGCCAGAGTACATAGATATCCAAGTAATATGATATATGATAGCTTGTAGACGAGGCGAGGCGATAAATAGCATCCCACCAAAGTTTCGCCTTCGGGAACATTTTCTCCATATATGCTTAATACCAGAAGTCAAGTCTCGTATCATACGATCGCGAGGTAGCCAGGTACTCGTACGGCACTGTACATCACACATCCACACTCCGACCATCGGATATTGGTAGCAAATTTCCACACACAACCCAATTCCACATCTGTAAAATACACCACCACCCTCCCTCAATACCTAACCCCCACCTTCCAAACCGGCACCCCCTCCAAATTCCCATCCTCCATCCCACTCCACCCCACCCTCCCCTTCTCATCCAACCAAGCCCCCTCATCCGTCGCCTGGATTCCCTTCCCCTCGCACTTCCGCAGCTCCTCCCTCGACAGCCCCTCCTGATCCCGCGGCAACCACAGTTTCGGGGTGCCTGACGTCAGCGCGGGGTTGAGATACGCCTTGCGGATGTCGTCGGCGGAGTAGGAGGGGGGGTCGAGGTCGAGAGCGGACGGGGAGGCGCGGAGCCAGGAGGCGGCCTGGCGGCGGGAGCGGATGATGAGGGCGTGGAAGGAGGGGAGGAGGCGGGTGGTGAGGGGTCGGAGGAAGGGCGGGATGGAGAGGGTGTTTTGGTAGGTTTCGATGGTGTCTTCGGGGGTGTCGAGGCCGTCTTCGAGGAGGGGTGCGGATTCAGACGGCTCGCGCTCTCCGTCGGGGGAGAGGGGTGGGAGGTATTGTTCTAGTGGGGTGAGGATGCGGGCCATGAAGAGGTTGATGATGATTGTGAGGATGAAGAGGATGAGCATGAGGACTGGTGGGCCGGTGGCTTTACGAGCCCCAAACAGGCCGATGAGACAGAGTTCGGCGATGTAGACCCCGATCATGATGTGTTGCAAGGCGCGGGCGTAGGCTTCGCCTTGAGTATCGATCTTCGCTTGCACTGCGTAGAGGAGCTGGTATCTGTATGCAAGGTAAAAGAGGTAAACTCCAGCTGTTGCAAAACCAAGCACTAGCGGCGCGATGCAAGAGTATGCGATGGCGATGATAGCGAAGTTGGCGAATTTAGGGTAGACGCTTCCCCAGCTGATGCCTTTCATACTTGTGTAGCGAGAGAATTTATCGCGCGGAGTGTAGTCGAACAAGTAGCCGAAAATTATGTACTCTAGAAGATCAGAATAATTCAACACGGTTTTTGCAGCGGATGAGGTGCCCTGAAGGATGAAGTAAGAGAGGTAGAAGTTGTTGGAGGTTGGAAGCTTCTCTGCCAGCAGGTCAGGAATTTTAGAGGGATCCTTGGTAATCGTTGTGGCAACTGCTGCAGCACCAGAGGAAAATGTTGTGATGAGAAAAACTTGGATGACCTGGAAGGCCATGTACCAGGTCTGAGTCTGAAGCTCCGCTTGCGGGGTGGTGGGTTCGCCAGATTGCTTAGCAACATCTGCAACTGCTCAGTAAAACCCTTTGAAAGAGTTGAGATGGTACATACAGCGAAAGAAGTAGACGACATAAGATGAAAGAGTGCTCGTAACCAGAGGCGGGACAAGGCCCTTGATTAAGCCCAGCACAACGTCTGGTAGCTGGTTGATAAATTGAAGCCATTGAACGCGATCGGTAAGATAATCAATGTTGGCTAGGGTGCCCACAAAGCTCGAAATCACCGACCAAAAAATGATTGTCATAGTAATGATGGCGGTGCCGATGGAAGCCCATGACACTCGCACTGCCGGCTGGATGGCAAGATTCTTCCACAGGACTTCTTTTGGCTGTACCCCCATAAACCTCGATTTGGTAGGTAAGAGGGAGTGAAATTGAACCTCCTTGTACGCATTTCTTGCGGCAGCCTGGGTCTTATAAGCAACGAATACAGCAGAACCACGGCGGCTCTCATGATCACCCGAGTCCCGCAGCTCCGTGACGCGGTTAGCTATGTCAGGGACTTCCTCACGTAAGCGATTGATTGTGTCAACTTTCTCTCCAATAATTGGAGTCACGTGGTGCGTTGGTCGTTCCTTTCTAAATAAACGTTGTACGAGCTTGATCCCTGGGCCGTGTTCAATTGAAGGATTCCGCCTAGAATACGTATTCTTGGTTGATTTGCGTAGATACTTCACTTCGGCACCTTCAAGGTCCATAGCTTTGCCCTTTCGTTCATCGGCAAGATCTTCAAGCTCTGCGATCTCTGTTATAGGCCAGAACTCCTCGGCGTCCTTACCAAAAGCATTCTTGAAGCTTGGAGACTGTATCACTCCATCAGGTATACCGGTGAAAAGGACCACTCTGGTAGAGAGTCTTGCAGCATTGGCTTTGGAGAAAAGATAAGCCTGTCGAATACCAACGAGGAACAATCTTTCCCGTATCAATGTGAGCATGATAAATCCTATGCCTTTTAGTCTCAATAGACAACTTGAGATAGATGAATGCTTACCGAAGAAAAGCCATGCTACAATAGCATGTGCGTATAGACGTTTGCTACCGCTAATATTGCTGAAACTAATACGGGCAAGTTGGGTGGCATTATTGCCGCCGGTAGCATTGACGGGAAATAGGATGGGCCAAGTGATGCAGCATCCGACGGCGCAAATGTACACTACCAGCTTGAGGAATCTCAAGAAGAGGAAGGCATCCAGGGAGTGATGTTGAAGGACAAATTGATCAGTGAGAATCCGGTAGTCATGAAACCAGCCAGTCCGCGACAATGTCGACGACGGTGTCCGATCTCTGCCTCGAGTAAGAAACTTCGACCACAGCATTGATACTGCTCCCACTCACCTCTCGGGTATGATCCCCAGGAACGTCCGAGGCGTAAAATGCCTTGGATACCATGGGCGAATCGTAATAAAGATGGCAAGAAAGAGCAGGGCTGTGACGAGTGTAGGAACTAAAGTTGCGCCAATTTGAATGAGTGAAGAAGAACCAGTCGGAGGGCTATCAGATTCAGATTCCTGAATAGCCCGTTAGCAATGTGATCGGCACATTCTGGAAAATTTATCCAGCGAGTTCAGCTCCAGATGGTGAGATTTTTTGATGAAGTGTTTCTGAGTAACCGACAAGGATTGGGGTAAAGCCTGGGGTGACCCTTCACCCAAGGATTTGGGGTAGCCTTGAGTTGGGGCTTTTCAAAGCACTTGCCTTGTCTTCCCATGTGGATACGTTTCCGGCAACCAACCCAATGAAGGACTGTGCCATGGCGAGTATTCTGATACTTCAAAGAAACCAATGTTCCTCAACAGCACGAGAGCATTATGGATGGCGAAACAAAAGATCTTGGGTCTGTAGGAAGTGCAATTCTGCAGGCAGGCTGAAGCTTGTTTGTCAAGGCCTTGGCGATGACGGCACTATGGCTTGGAGGAATTCGCGGTTGGGGGCTCCGGGCCTTCCAGCACGCTCCCACCACTCAAAGCATGGCCCAAAGGTCGCCGGCGTCCCTGGAGTCTGCCCTGAATCGGATCCTTTCCGGACCAACCAAATGCCGTACTTGTCCTACCCAAAAAGTTCGCATTGTCACTATCACGGTTTTTTAAACATAACTCGCCACTAACAGGCGACCCATGGGCTGATTTAAAAGTCGTTTGAACAGCGTGTTTACAGTTTTGAATAACTACCCATCTCAAAAGCACAAGCCGATTCTTTCGAGTAAGGGTGGTCAGCCTATTGGTGCATCCAAGAGCTCGAACCCAAATACTATGCCGTCTGTCAAGTTTCTCCGCCACAATACTATCCTACTCAAGTATAATGCCGTGAGAAGCATAATGCCTTTCATAGTCAAGCTCGTATTTACAGTTGATTTTTCCACGAGGCTTTTCTTTTCATTACCGCCCAGCTAACACCTGGTCTCTGCTGGCCGCCTTTGATGTTGCACTACCTCACCTAGAAAATATACAGGTTCGAAAGCGTCCTGAAGAATGTCGCCCGAATGCCAGGGCGTCGCCAACCATGAAGTATTCGCAAAATTAAGCAGGCTACCACGATGTCCTTTCCGAACTTTCACTTCATTATCGAGGGAGTGGATGACAGAGTCAGCAGGAGACGATGAAACGCCAGACCCCAACGATCCCGCTTTTGATGCTACTGTAGGATTATACCCGGCCTTGTGCAACCTATTGAGTCAAGCCTTACCGACCCTTGTCTTATCCGAATTATGAGGCTTCTACAACGCGTCTCACCGGAGAAGGACGGCGGTACCTTCTTCTACCTGACTAAAGCACTCTTACCGAGCTTAGAGAGCCCATATCCCCATGACACCAGGTTCGGATGTTCCTCTCTGGTGGAATACTTGGGAAAGCTCAGCAACGTCTTGAAAGTAGTCGTGATACTACGAGTGACACGTCTTTCGGAGGCGATATCCCTGCTTAAATCGCTCGCGGGCGAATTTGAGCATCTGGCATTCGGCTGTGACCGCGCAACAAGGACGTATCACATACGCGACAAAGTACGTTGTACAAGGATCAGGTAAAGACTGTCCAACAACGGGAGCGCCGTGATAGTGTCTGCAATTGTACTGCGCTGGCCCGCGCTATCCCGTCATAGTAGTATTCTGAGATAGGATAGATATCCTTGCTGATATTGACACGGCCTATTTAGCTGAAATACGGATACACAATTAACTACTAAGGCTCGTAGATAAAAATGGATTCTAAGTAGATATCCTCGCTTTGCTCCTCAGTTGTAGGCACCGGCCTGCGTGGTATAAATGAGCGTATTCGGCTACCTTTTGCGCATAATTGGATTCGAGGAGAGCATACTTCTCCTTCTAAATTTGGTAGGGCAAAAAATAGTATCAGACTGTGGGTCGTGATGGATATGTCTATGTGTAACCGTTGTTCTACTTTGACAATCGAAAATCTTTGAATGCTAGCGGGTCCTTTGCTAATCGTTAATCTTATGTAAAAGTCGGGTCCACCGCTATTCCGAGTCCACTTACTCCTTGTAACAACGCCGACGGAGATAACCGCATCATCCATGCAGCCAATGACTTCAACGATGCTTCGTGTTGCCAATTTGCATCTGTCAGTTAACATGGCCTGACCCAGAGAGGCGGTTCGGCTCGACAGCGGCTTTCAAGCACGGCTTCTTATCCGATGGAAGGCTTGCATTAGCGTTCTGCTCAGCCAGCCAGGTACTGATAACTACCTCTTAGTAAACGAACAAGCATTCGCCGGCTCAAGGGCAACAATTTCTGCTGACAATCTTCAAGTAATCTTCCTTGGCGCGTTGCGCGAAAAGGCGGAGTCTGCAAGCTTCAAAAGACATGCCTCTCCTTCCACTTCTCTCCTGTCAGGAAATGGTTCCTGGTGCTTCATTTTTATTTTTATTTTACCGTTCAGGCCCTGGCTGGATTCTGAGCTTTACGCTTCTCGTTGGCCATCGCGATGCCGGAAGAATATGACGCCATTGCCTCAAAATATGAGTCTGATATGAAGCTCTTACCACAAGAACGATGCATGGACTACCATTTCAGCAAAGTTGTGGGAGACGTTTCCGGGTACCGCGCCCTTGACCTCGCTTCGGGAACAGGAGTATCTTCTCGGATGCTTCTAGCACAGGGTGCTAAGCAAGTTGTCGGCCTAGATATTTCAGCAGAGATGGTCGCCAAGGCCAAAGATGATGCTAAGGATGATCCACGTTTACGATACGAAGTCGCAGATTGCAAAGCACCACTGGGTTTTGCGGACGAATTCGACATGGTCACTGGTGCCTGGCTGCTTCCTTTCGCGGCAAACAAGGAAGAACTCACGCAGATGTGGCGGAATATTGCCCAGGCTCTGAAACCAGGCGGCCGCTATGTAGGAATTACTTCGAACGTCAAACGAGAAGTCGGTGGAAACAGATCGTTCAACCCGAAGTATGGCTTAACAGCGGAGTTCATTGAGAAGATCCCTCACGGCTACAAGCTCAGGGCTACTATGCATACCGAACCACTCATCCAGTTCATCGCCTACAGCCTCCATCCAGATCTGTACATATCTTGTGGGCAAGAAGCTGGCATGGTGGACATTCGTTTAGAGGAGGCGACCTGGGAGACTTTGCCTCCCGATCTCGATCGTCAATGGTGGCAAGAATTTGTGGACAATCCAAACTATGTGATCGTGACCGCGAATCGCCCGGAGAAAAGCTAGAGCGATGTTCTCAGGAGTCTACGTCGACTGCATAACAGAAGTCTCACCACAGCGAATAGTTCAACCCTCGACTTCTCCGCGCTGACACTGTCTCGACGATAAGTATTGCTATTCAAGCATGAACTCGGCCATCCGCTGTCGATGCTGCCACCCAGCTACATCCATTCGCCATGTCTCCATAGCCGATTCGTTTTGTCTCATCTCCTCATCGTAGATGATGGCATGTCGCTCGATAACCCTTATTGCCACACTGGCCTCCGTTGTCCCATTGAATCTGCCTTTGAAGTGTTGATGCTGGTGGCGGAGCGCGTGTGAAACGTCCACGAGCCAGTTGTGCCGGTTCATAAAGCTATCCAGATCTTAAGTACCCTCACGCATCTCCTGCTTCAGCCGTGTCAGCGCAGGTATATGTTCTGGAAAATCTTTCGGCCACGTCTATCAGTTTCGCGCTCTTGAAATAGCTGTGGGAAGCACTTACTGAGATCGGGTTTTTGCGGCGCTGGACCAATGTCGACAACAGGTCCAGGGAAGACCATCACGATCTGGATCTACTTATGATCTAAACATAGCTTCTTGTAGTGAGCGGACAAGAAAGCGTTGTGGGATGGTCTTGTCAGCGATTGCGGTTCGTATGTTGAGCTCATGCGTAAAGAACCACCGGTCATCAAATACATCCCTTTGCACCTACAAGACCAATTATATACACCAAGCGAGTCGTGTGCAGATCAAATCAGGAGTAGTCACAGAGCCAATAGTTGCTAAATTCACGAGTTTCGGTAAAGCGCCAACGGACGGAATATCCATTTTCTTAATTTGCTCCCGATCAGAGGTTCCATGATGGTGTTTATCCCGCGCAAATTCCCAAACCTATTGCGTTGCCTAGTCGCGTGGCGCCCCCTGCCTTTCATAAAATGGTAACACAACCTGTTTCTTCCCGTCCTTTACCCTCTTAAGCATCCTCCTTCGAAAATCTAAACCACGAAGCCTTACCGTTTTCGGGTAGTGTTAGCTAGGGAATTTTCAACCAGAACAACCGACTTGGGCAACGGAGTATTAGCAATAACGAGACATCCAAGCTCAGTCGCTGTTTCATCGACAAGATTCGCTTTTAAGTCAAGAAACAGGTCGTTTATTTATGCTTGGAGATGGCTCTTGAGCAAATTTCTTTGAAATTGCTAGCCTATCTTGCACCAGTCGCTCCCCAAACCCGGTGTTAGGAATCTATATTCTCAGCTTTGATATACTCTATATTAGATACTTCTACATTGGTCTGAAGTTCCAATAAAACCTTTTCCTCGTTAAGTATTCTTCACACCGACTCGACGTCAAAGGAATCTCCTACGGCGGGTTGAGAAGAGCTGTTGATGCAATCATAAGGCATTGATGAACAGCAAAAAGGTACTTGAAGAGCCAGGATCAACATTTCTAATCAACTGGATCCCTAATTAACTCGACGCCAAAGGACATCCCCACCACTCGCTTGCTCGGCTATTGGTTCAAGCGCCTTGATCCTCTCTCTCAACGACAACGAGTGCTCTTGCCGCGATACCGACGACCTCCAGTCTGTGATTTCAAGCCCCTGCCTCACTCTGCTCCTCCACAACAGTCCCCAACCTCATCTCGGCAATCTTCACGCCCGCTTCCAACCTCCGCAAAACATCCGTCGCTTGTTCAGCGAACCACTTCCTCTCCCCTAACCCATGGCTCGCGTCGTCAAGCTTCCTCTCAATCGTCCTCCGCAAAACATTCGCTTCCACCGTGCCGTCAAACTGGGATTGTAGAGCCAAGAGAGTCGCTTGCGCATGGTCTACGAAACCATTAATTGTTACGGCGTTGGCGTCTATGTGAGACAAGAGGCGCTTTAGGCGATCGACGTGTTCTTTGACTTTCGGAAGTTGGGCGGTTGATATCGTTTGAAAATCTGATGACAAGTTAGAGGGACTGTTTTCTTGTCGTCCGGACTGGTTAACATAAGCCATGGCGCATCATGTATTAGCCGGACGGGCCCCAGGACTCACTATCAGATGCGCCATGATCTTTGTTCCCCAGCCTCGAATAGGGAGCTGATATGAGAGCAAACTCGTGTCATGCATTGAAATATAAAGTGAGATGACATACCGATACTGGAGATCATCAGCTCTAGATTTTCCACAATCTTCCTGATGTTGACCTTATCATTGCTTCGAATCACAGTACCCCCGGGGGTAGTAACACGACGGATAGTTGCCATTCAAGTCCTTATTGCGCGCCCGCCGAGCTATGACAAGATATTGAATGGGAGGATGTGAAGTGGAAAGATTGCTGCCTGTGTTGAGAGAATAAGGTATTATTTAAGCACCTTGGCTAGACAATATCACCGTACGTGGATCACGTGGCGTTGTTATCAGCCTTCACTACAGCAACACAAGACGCTTCACTTCACTTCGCCTTGAGATCACCTTTTTTATCAAATAACCGATAACCCAATTCGCCTAAGATCTATAGATACCAATTGACCTCACGACGATGATCCCTCCGCAGTCCTCCACCTCGTCTAACCCGATCTCGGTTTGTAAAGCTGCTTGCCGATCATGCCATTCAGGCTACTGTGATTTCGATTCATTCTATCAAAATTGTTGGCGTGCGAACTTCTCACCAAGACTTCACTTCAGAGCAAAGATTCACGCGCTACGCTCAATACTCGAGCCAATACTGGAGCGTGACAGATAGAAAAACCGTCCCAGACCGGACTGGATTGGGAACGCCGTCTGTGCACCAAATCAGATCAACCCAGCGTGAACGAAACAGCGTCTCCAACCGCACTGATCTGGCTCTGTCCTGCGCTGACGGTCCCTTCCGTGCATCTTTAGTTTAAGTCTAAGTTCACGTCCCAGAAGACAGACACACAGAACTTCAACCCCCGGTTGCTTTCACTCCAATACCCTACCAAAGGGTTGAGCGTGTCAAAGAACAAAATAACCTCCCAGCAGCAACAGCCACGACGCTTAATATGCAATCAATCCGCGCCCCTAACCAAACCGTCGCAGAAAAGCTGACAACGCCGCGTCGACGTCCTATTCCTTCCTACAGGACAAGTTTTCGCGGGAGAGGCCTACGCTCATCTTCCGATCACATAGTGTTCACATTACACTATTCAAAACATGCGGAAACTAGATAGTACCGCCCCTATGGCGCCTGGCTTCTATGGTAGATGATGTGCGTGATTAAAGGCGAGCTACGCGCCGACATTTCCAGCCCGTGGGATTTTTTTCGAGATCTGTCTATCCAGTGCTCGTGATCCTCCGCCTATGCTCACGCCTATACCTATTCCCCGCAGCCCTGCGGCCGTGGCGCCAAACCCCGGGTTCCACTGAAATCCGGTTCCGGCTCGCTTATCGGATCGCTCAGGGCAGCGCCTGTAGTTCTTCTCACACCGCCCCGACCCAGTCCCATCTCACCACCCCAACACCTAGAATCCACTCTAACCCTCCTCTCAAAGCCCAGGCGCAATTTGAACCCCAAACCCCTGGCTTCAGACACACAAGTCTTCCTACTCTCCCTAGCCCTCCGCACAAAGTCCGCCTATCCCACCAGGTCTCGTCCCGCGCCCAAGAGAACGCCCACAACACAACTTATCAACCACCAGCTTCTACCGCGCCAGCACAACTCGAGAGAGAAGAAACGGCATGCAAATCGAAAATTATAAGAGAACACACCTTGAAATATGCCGCAGCCCAGGAAGAAAGTTTCAACCAAGCAGAGAGGGAAACAGGCATCAAGAAGGGCCAATGCTATAACTCCTACGCCAGACGAAGAAGCAGCAGCCCGGGGGAGAGAGGGATGGCAGATTGAGTGGCAAGTATCACGAGGATTACGAGGCTTATAGATAATGATCGAATAATTAGATTATCCAGACAAGTTACCTAATAAATAGCGTGTAGAGTTGTCCAACAAGCCCACAAATGACATAAGTGTCTCTGAGGCCATGTGCCTCCAACAAGCATATGGCCGGAACCAGGTACATATACCTCAGAGATTCGAGACCTTAAATAGTCTATTCCCTCTACAAGCTGGCTATCGCTCTCTAGCGCTCGTCCTAACGGCGCCACTTGATTTATTCGTCTCCAGGCTTATTGTTAGGGCAAAGTCTGCTCCGCGTATCTTTGTCCAGCCAAGATACCAGATTTTTGCGTGGGCTCAACCCCTCTGGTATTAGGGTGATCCCATCCTTATAGCTTAACTAATTACCTAGACTGCGCCGTCCTTACCCCTTTCTTAGGGCCTGCGAATAGTTCAGCCTTTTAATCAAGAGCTTCGGCGTTTCGAGAGGCCTTTGCAGAAAAGGTAGATTATACAGAGTTCTGCTCCCATTCAGGGTTGTTCAGTGCCAACAAGGGCTATCTTTAGGCTACTTGGAGCCTATAAGAGACTGAAAGAGGATAACAGAAGTCTCCAGTGGCTAGACAGCCATAGGAAAGGCAACCGAGCCCCCAAATTTCAGCCTTGCTGCCCGACCTTGTTTTACACCCCGCCCGTCTTCCACTTTGACGACCACATAGACAAGGTCGTTGTTCATGCTACTGTACAATATAGTGTTACAGATAAGTCTACAACAATTTCCATCACGATAGAATCACCTCCATTAGAGAAGCTAGGCAAAATTTTTGGCCGTAAAGATGACGACCACCACGCTCGTCAATGGCCTTCTATGTTATAAGCCATTAAGCGCCTCTAGGAATGAGATCCGTCTTCTTGAAATCCAGCCAGATACAGACGATACCAGAACCATTCATTGCCAGATAATGAAGAGCTCGCTCGGAGAGGCTAATTATGTTGCGCTTTCTTACTGCTGGGGAATTGGCGACCGGCAAAATGACATAATCATTGGGAGTGGGAAATCTAAGATCACCAAGAACTTGGACGGCGCGCTTCGAGAACTTCGAAGACGTGGTCACCTCAAAGTATGGACTGACGCTCTTTGTATCAATCAGAGCGATGATGAGGAGAAATGCCTGCAAATACGGATGATGTCTGCTATCTACCGCATGGCTGATATCGTTCTGGCATGGCTGGGTGAAGATGATATTGGTACGGTAGAGAGACAAGCAAAAGCGAAATGCGCCTTCAATTTGGTCGAGAAGCTTAGGAAACCGCCAGCCGATCAAGATGTGAAGGGCTTTATAGCTGAAGAACCCGCTCTTACAGCCCTTTTATGCTGCGAGTACTGGAGTCGCACTTGGGTCATTCAAGAATTGAGCGCAGCGGACAAGCTAGTTCTGGCCTGGAATCGGGAAATATTTGATATCGATGCTATCTCCGAGGCACTTCCCACCTATAAGCAGTTTATCACGGGCTATAAGCCATTGAATTGCGCCAGGGAGCTCCAGCAATGCAAACACATTGAGCATTTAAGGAAATTTCGTCAGTCCGGCTCAGGACAGGGCCCCTCACTTGTTACAGCTATGAGTTGGGCCCGCCACGCTCAAGTGAGCATTCAGCACGACAGAGTGTTTGGATTGCTAGGCCTAGCCAATGACGGAAACCAAATCATACCGGCACCTAGCTACTCATTACCAATACGGGCCATCCAAATGGACGCAATACGTCGATTCATTCGATATAAAAAGAGTCTTGACATAGTTTTCCTCAGGAATAAGAGTCCCGGTGACTGGCTGCCGGATTGGTTTAATCCTGAGTCATGGGAGGATAACAGACTTACCAAGTACCTGGTCGGAAATCCGTCTCTGAATTTTAGCCGCTATGAAAGAAGATATTACACTAGCTTTAAGAAGAACCGTCCTGAGTTTAGAAGTGTATATCTAGATTCAACTGATCACAAGTTTTGGGCAGCTGCGGGCACCCAATGTGACGCAAAAATTCACGACAGCCACCTCACAGCCAGGGCCTTCATCATCGATAAGATAGCGGACTGTTCGGCGACCTTAGAAGAATGCTCCCGAGGGGACGTCAATGCAACGATATCGCACGAGCATCAATGGGGCTCGCCAAGAAGGTCAAGAAAATATATGTATTCTACGCTATTCGACGCCATGTCTGAGGTTCTTGGACCTCTTGATGGAGACGATGGATCCTGGTTTAGAGAAAGGGGAGTATACCATTTTTTTTACCCACAAAAAACTTCCTTTTCCGGACCGAATGTTCACGTATTTCGCCAACTCGCGAAGAAGGATCGAGAATTCTTCACCTGGCAAGGTTGCGGCGAAGTGTTTGACTGGCTCCATTGCCCTGCTAATGCCGCTTTCAAACTCGACGGCCAGACTATCTGCGAGTGGCTTTCAACGTCAAACAGAGAACAATTATTGTTAAGCAGAATGCATTGGTCATCGCGCAGCGAGAATCTCAATAAGTCGACTATTGAACGTGTACTTGCCCATCTAAAAATGGGCATGCGACTCTTCTCATCAGAGAATGGATTAATCGGTTGGGCTTCCAGGTTTGTCCGCCCAGGGGACAGTCTTGCGCTCGTTCTTGGATGTAGTGTACCGGTGATAATTCGTCCTCGAGAAGACGGCGGTTGGTTTGTCGTTGGTGATTCTATAGTACCCGGTTTTATGCATGGAGAAGCCATATGGGACAATAAGGGTGACTTGGGAATATTTTTGGGGGGCGAGAAGAAATTTTCCGAATGCTATATCAAGATGTTTGCGATCCCGAAAATTGCGGACTGGAATTATCTCGACTTCTATTGAAATTGGGCACTCCTTGCAACATTGACCACAGCCGTTCGAGGTCCGATACAGAGGACTGAAGGACGTGAGAGTCGGGAACAAAAGAGAGGCAACACCCTTAAACCTCGGAATCGAGCTCAAACAGCAGATATTATGGATTTGCCTCTTAGGAACCATCAAAGAACAGCTCCATCCGGCGCCCTAGCAAAGATGGCTGCTCCTACCCAACTAGGATCGATAGCTTATGACGGCATCACTCGATCTTCAGGCCTTGGCAAGAGAAATAAGTTGTGATGAAGCTAGAGTGCCGAAGACAAGAGGGATAGAAAATCATTCGAAAAGCACCTTGGTAGCTCTCTAGAAGTTATATGTGGGACGCTTGCTGTGACAAAAGTCCGGGTAGATTGTGGTACTTCGCTCATTCCCACCCTCTGCTACCTCCAAGTCCTCTGTTAAATAGTAATATATTTCTGGGAGTGACAAAAACAACATAAGGCCGGGGAGAAAAGGATGAGCTCCCCGCGCAATTCGGGTGTCTTTGAGCCGCTTGTTGCGGCTAGACTACAAGGTCTTGGAACAGTCCTAACGTGAACACGCCTAATTGAGATATTATTACTTGATGCTTAATATGCTTACGAGACAATATTGAAGGTTGGTCTTGGTATCAGCATCAAAAGCTTTTCCACACCAAACTGGATAACGTGGAACGACAATGAATATCAAGGTAAGCGAAAAATCTGGGGCATTCAATTCTGCTTAACATAACTACTGACACTCCATGAGTAGCTATAGCCTTTGGAACTCTAGCACAGTGGTGTCATCTCGGCGGCGCCATCGGCCTCGCAATTGTCGTTAGTGTCTTAAACAACTTTCTGACTTTGAACGTCTCGCATGATCTTTTCTGTGCTCAACAATATGTCGTCCTCCGATCGGCGAATGCGATGGACTTTCTCCCCGTCTGAGTTCGAAATAAAGTAAGATCTCAATCTCAATTATAGAGGAGCTATAACCAAGGGACGAGAATTGTTGTTGACTTTACTATCACCTAAGTAATAGCTATTCCGCTCACATAACGTCCGAGGAAGTCATAGTCTCTCAAGAGGTGTCTAAAGATGACATTTGGTAACACCTTTCAAATATTGCGAGTGGAGCATGTACCATAGTGTCTGCCCTGCAAATGAGAGCAAGTCGTCGAGAGCGCATCTGAGAAACAAGTCTCGGATTCTGTGTCTACTGCGTGATATGATAAGGACCTATGCTGACAAAGCCACCGACGCTGACTTCGATTGAAGAGCTGCATACAAGATATGAGACATGGTCAACCAGGGCTACTGAGTTGCCACTGTTGCATGCATGCACTATAGCTGCATAGGAACAGTGCAAGTCTCAGCGGTATTTGGTACTAGTGACCTCAAAACCAGAAAGATAGATTGGCAGACGAGGCAGAGACAAGCTTTGAGTAAAGGCCTTATCTACGATGACAACACAAGCTTCGTAGTCGCTCTCTGCAGGATAAATATCCACTAGCATAACTTGATTTGCCTTGCCACACAACATCTAGCAAGTCTGGAAGCCTATCGGGAGGCGGCTGGCGCTCCTTGGTGGTGATTTGTCAAGACGAAATTCGCTTTACAGTACATAAGAATCACTGCTCTACGTCGAGTCAGGTACTTGAGTGATAAAATTCTATACTCAAATGCTGAACCATGTTTGGCCACGTGCGGCTGAGCAGAACTTCATTTTGGAGGCTCTGTGTGGAAAGCGGTAGACGTAGAGATAGGCCTACCCGGAGTTTTCCGTTCGTAAGACCTGCGCCTTCGGCACTTTGAAGGGTGAATTAGGGTCGACGTTATTCGAATAGAATCTAATACCGTGGCAGAGTAAGTATAAGCGAATTTGGTATCAGGACGAAATGGCCGTGATCAGCATTGCGTCTTATGCATGCGGATGAGATCCTCATGTCGGACACTAAGGCAGAACTTAGTCAAGGTTGCAGAAGCTGGAGCGGAGAGGCTGCACGCGCCGCCGCTCTGAACCCCAAACCTCGGAAAGCCGCTGTAGAGGCCCCGAGATCTCCCATGTTTCAGCAATGTCAACTCCCTCTTTATCATTTCCCCCCTAAGTTCTCCTTCCAATGTCTCACTGCAGTCTGTGATCTACCTCTGGTTGGTGTCCTCCGCCTATTCTGCCAATTTACTAATTCTTCTTCACAAGTAGACAAAGATGACGGTGTCAATCCCTTGACATGAGCCACATGAACCGCGGAGGCTTCAAACTTCTCGGTGTAGCCATTCTTATGCGCACCGAGAGCCACAGACATGGCCTCAAAGCCGCTGGATGTTGTCATAGTCAGCAGACACCACCTTGCAACAGCAAGAATTTGCTGAAATTTGATCAAACTTACACCAAGCTAACTATAGCACATCATAGGTTGGTGGCTCCCTTACTGGCCTCATGGCTGGGGTCACAATCAAGCGGCTCGGCCACAATGTCCGCATCTTAGAACAATATCCTACTTCCGCTCGAGACGGACAAGCAGCTGGTATGAGCACAGGGGCCTATGGCCAGCAGCTTTTGAAAAAGCATGATCTTGTTCAAGACCGTCCACACTTCGTTTCTGCCACTTATCTACGTGTAGTGGATGTCGACCTCAATGTGATTGGAATGCGAAAAGGACCTTTCAAACTAACAACTTGGAAAACGCTTTACTACCGGCTAAGGGCAAATTTCGACGGACTAAGTAGCGAATATGTGCCTTCAGTGCCACAGGCTCTTCCAACAGAAGGATTCGTACAGTATGAGGTTGGCAAGCGAGTCACCAGTATCTCCGACGAGCAACAACGCGGTCTCAAGATAAGTTTCGAAGACACCAACAATCGACAGCCAGAGACCCTCAAAGCAGATATCATCATTGCTGCTGACGGCGCAAACTCAACCGTGCGCAAGCTTTTATACCCTAAATTACAAGCACCGTATGCTGGTTTTTTAACCTGGAGAGGCACTGTACCAGAGATGAACGTGTCTGATGAAACTGTCGATTTTCTTCACGACAGTACAACTCGGTACTGCTTAGATGGAAGCTATGTTGTGGTGTATGCTCTTCTACTTTCTGTAATATCTTGGTATGTATTAGTACCTGGGCTGATAGCGACTCAGATACATTATTCCAGGGGAAAATGGTTCAAATATGACTGGGCAACGGCATCTAAACCTGGTCTGGTATTACAACTGTCCCAGAGACTCCGAAGAGTACACCGCAGCGATGACCGACACCGATGGCTTACAACACCAGAGGACAGTCCCTTTTGGCAAAGTTAACCCTGATGTCTGGAGGAAGCAGCAAGCTATGAGTAACGCTAAATTCGCCGCACCCATAAGAGAAATTGTGAACAAGATTGATGCTCCTTTTGTGACGGCCATCACCGACTGTATCGCACCGAGGGCTTCATTTTACGATGGTAGGCTCTTTCTCATCGGGGACGCTCTCGCACTGTTCCGCCCACATGTGGCACAGAGCACAAATCAGGCCGCCTTGCACTGCATACTGCTGGAGAGGTTCCTTCAAGAGGAGATTACACGAGAGGCGTACGAACAGGAAGTCATGTCTTTCGCACATACTACGCTACTCTGGAGCCGGGAGGTTGGAGCGCAATACCTTTACAGTTTCGCTGGCCATCTCTACCATAAGGCACGCCATCGCGTGGCACGTAGAGCAAAGCGCTGGGGCTTTCGGCTTTAGCGTGGTCGGCTTTGAAGCAGTTCAGGGACCCATGCTCGGTGCCCGTACGAATGTGCTGTGCTGGTTCCAGACAACATATCATTCACAGATGCAGCCGCGGTGCCGACCACCTTCGGGACTGCCTATCATTCCTTACACGAGATTGCCCATCTGCAAAAAGGAGAATGCATTCTCATTCATTCCGCAGCAGGAGCGACCGGCCAAGCAGCCCTGTAAGTGGCGCAGAACATCGGGGCAAAGATCTTTGCTACCGTGGGTTCAGACGTTAAGAAGCGCTTCCTGATGGACAATTACGGGATATCAGAGGACCACATATTCTTCAGCCGAAATAATTCTTTTGCTGAAGGTATTCATCGCATGACAAATGGTAAGGGTGTCGACGTCGTTTTGAACTCGCTTCCCGGAGACCTTCTTCTTGCGTCTTGGGAATGTGTTGCGCCGTACGGTCGGTTCGTCGAGATAGGCAAGAAGGACATACATGCAGCGGAGCGGCTTCCCATGCGACCGTTCGCGAAGAATGTGATGTTCTCCGCGGTGGATATGTTCTCGATAGCAAAAGAGAGACCAAGGTATACACAGAAACTGTTGTAGAAAGTCTTACAAAAGTTGGACGAAGGAACTCTTACCCCACCGAAGCCACTAGAGGTATTCCCACTTACACAGGTTGGAGAGGCGTTTCGCCACCTACAAAGCGGGCAGAGCTTGGGTGAATTGGTCATTGAGATCGACAAGCGTACCACTGTAGAAGTATGCTGCGTATCTCATCGTCTGATCGAGAGACCATTGCTAACACTTACAGGCTATTCTACAAAACAAAGCGGCATACAGCTTTGATTGCAACGCAACCTATGTCATTTCCGGTGGCCTTGGTGCTGTGGGTCGACCTGTTGCTCGTTGGCTCGTCCACAATGGAGCCAGAAATCTGATCCTTCTTTCCCGTGGGGGGGCGGCGAACAAGCATGCAGCCTCTGTGAAAGACGAATTGAAGGACGTTCGGGTCGAGACACCGGCTTGCAACATTGCTGATGCTATCGTCCTCAGAGCCTGCCTAAATCGCTGTCTCCAAGACATGCCTGCGGTCAAGGGCTGCATACAAGCGACTTCTGATTCAAGGGTTGGTTGACATCCAGAGCCTACAGGAACTCAATTTTGCTAACTCTCGTGTAGGATATTTCGTTCAATCGTTTGCCTTTTGCAGACTGGAAAGCGGGTCTCGAAGGCAAAGTCCAAGGATCATGGAACCTCCATACTTTGCTTCCCCGTGGAATGGACTTCTTTATCTGTTTCTCTTCCCTCTCTGGCATCGTTGGTAGGGAGACACAAGCCTGCTGCGCGGCGGAAAACGCCTACATGGACTCTCTCGCCCAGTACCGCGTTTCCATCGGCGAAAAGGCCGCATCGCTCGATCTCGGGATCCTCGAAGAAGACGGCCTTCCGGCGGAGAACGCCGAGCTCATGGCCCGCGTCAAAAACGCAGGCAACATGATCCCGATCTTCACCAAAGAACTACACGCCATACTCGACTACTACTGCAACCCCCACCTCGGCGTCCTGACGCCCAAGCAATGCCAACCTCTCTTCGGCCCCGAAACGCCCGCCAACATACTAGCAAAGGAACCTCGAACCCCCTCCCTACCTCCACCTCCCCACATCCCGCCCCCTCTGGCAGCTCCCCCGCAGCGCCCGAGGCGGCGCCCCAGCCCCGCCAAACGGCCACAACAGCCAAACCCTCGACTTCGCCGCCTCACTCCCCACCGCCAAGTCGCTAGCCGAGGCCGGCGACATGGTGGCCGCGGCGCTGATCGAGCGCCACGGCCGTGCCCGTCGGGGACGTGAGCGCGGACCGGCCGCCGTACGCGTACGTACGGCGTGGACTCGCTGGTGGCGATCGAGCTGCGGAATTGGTTTGCGGCGAGGGTGGGCGCGGATGTGGGGGTTGCGGAGATCCTGGGGGAGCGCACGGTGGGCGGCGGGGAGGAGTGAGTATAGGCGGGATGGGTGGGGGGTGGGGTAGATTGTAAGCTGGGGTTGAGGGATGGGGGTAGGTGGTGCTGGTGGAGGAGAGGTTGGATATCGGTCTTTACTGTCTCTGCCTACGCGGCTTGAGATGAGTCTAAGGCATAAAGGCCCAGGGAGTAGCCCAGGCCCCCACCCGCAGCTCCTCCCACCCCGCCCGCCCGGGACTTGCTCCAACTCCACACCGCCAATCGCCCGGCTCTCCGTTCTCAAACCCGCTCTTCCCCAAGCCCTTAGCCTTCTCGGACAAGCCGCCCTGTCCTCGCGTGCTCCCGAGTAAGGACCGCGACCCGCCCTTTGCAGCGGGGGAGAGCGCGTTCGTTGGCTGAGGGATCGTGCCGTTGCCGGCGGGGAATGTGAATGGGCCTGGTCGGGCAGAAGGGGAGGGGAGGGGGGATGTATGTCTGGGGTTGGGGCGGTGATGAGGCTAGAGCTAAGGTTTGTAAGGGGTCGGGATGGTTTGTGGTGTGTGCGATCACGGAAGATTGAAGGGGAAGAGGAAGGGGAAGGGGCGAAGAGTTCGGTTTCTCGCGGATGCTGGGAGACTGGGGGGGAGGCATAGATACGGCGGGGCGGGGAGGGGCGGGTATAGTGTAGGTGAGGTAAAAGTCTCGAAATGGAATTGGCGTTGGAGGAGGTGGAATTTGAGCGCAGGCACTGGTTTGGGCTTGAGAGGATGGAGATTGCGCTTATTAGAAAGCTATGGTTAACAACTCTCTCCGGTTGATGTGGCGTGAGGATATGTGCTGATGTGATATGAATCGTAGTGAGAATTTTAGATGGGGATTGATAGATTGAATGAAACTTTGAAATTTGAAGAGGACCGAGACTGAAGAGAAGACCTATAAATCAAGAAGTTCCGCGTCTTTTGGTCACCGGATCGTGATTTGTACTCAAATCACATGTTGCCAGGTCATCATTGAGGCAGAAATCAGATGGCGCCAAATTAGCAATGAAGACTGAGTTTAGTTCTTAGTTCGGACCTGGACCCTGCTGTTCGGACATGATAAGGATTGCCCGGGCTTGAAAATGGTTAGAATTTCCCTATACCGAGATGTTGGATAAACGCGGTAGAAAGTTCGGCTGATACCACCAGTCACTCGGTAATTCTATCGCACCGTGGCTAGGTAATTTCCGCAGAATGTTAAATTCGAGCGCAGGTAAACAGATCGGAGAAGTGCCGAGCCGCGTAGAATCAACCCATTGCGGCCTCTAGTCGTCGTCACAAGTCTTTGCTGGATTCACCGGGCCAACCGCTGATGATGGCGGCATAGATGTCGTTGTTGGATGTTGCGTTGAACTCGTAATCATAGTGATTGACATTTTCCCGGCAGTGAACGATGGCAAGCTTAGAGTAGAATGGCCCTTGCCATGGCAGTACTTCTGCGGAACATGGTTCTGGAACACACCTTGGGCGATATCTCCGACCGCCTTGACGAGGTCGTCGTTGCTGGGGTCGCCGTGGATGAAGACGTCCATTGCGTTCACGGCTGCAGAGGATGTTGCGGCTCTAGGGTGGTGAGGCTGGGCACGGGGGAATGGGGGGAGTTTTGCGAGAGCGAAGTGTGCTAGGAGGAGGAGGAGGGGGATGGAGGGTAGGAGGAGACGGGATGGGTTGGGAAGAAGGGCTGGCGCCATTTCATTGTTGTCGCTTTCCTTTACGACCGAAACTGGATTTAATGTGATTTCTTCGGTTGCTGTAAAGAATGCTGAAGAAAAGATCGTTTAGATCTATCGTGAGACTGCGGGTGGATAGGGCAGATGACAACGAGCGTGAAAAATACTTTGTTAGTCGGTGAGAAGACCAAGCGGCGATATTTCTGTAATCGTTTGTCGAACGCAATGGGAATTACCTAGCTCATCTCTTAGTGCGTTAGCAGATTGTGGACAAACAACATCTGTTGGTGATATCTCTTTTGTTGGCGGCCCATGGGACAAGATCCCCAACGCTTGGGGGCGAGATTGATTTTCCGCGCTTGAGCAGCTCGGTCATTGCGCTTTACAGGTCTGTCAAGATTATCTACACAATAACATAGAACGTTGATCCTGGAATGCTCGTCATACTTATTGGAGATGTGGACTTGGAAATGAAGCAAATTGATCTGTGATTGAGAGAAGTGAGGTCACCCCGGCTGCAGATCCGCCCATTTGGATGTAGGTCCCCGATGCGGCGTTACCCGTTGGATTACAAGGTCCCTTGCCAACTATCATAAATTGTACCTTTGTAGAGTTCCCCGATCTAGTACCAGTTACTTGAAGGTTGGAGATTGCTGCACCAGCCGTAGATGCAGCCGACGAGCCACTTGCGATCCATAATGGTAGATTTACGAAGATAGTGCACGTTGCGGTGACTGTTTGACAGGAAATATTCAGGCACGTTTTTCTTAATGACATTGACAAAAACTTCTCCAGTACATTCCTTGTGTGGTCATGCACCGCAAAATGCTTAGTAAACGTTTAATATCGTAAATGTACCTAAGTCTTCACAATGCGGACTTGGCCCTTGAGAATTCTGGGCACGCTCTCGCTTCTGATCTATCCAACAATCGCCGAAGTAGGCATCGATCAGGACTCATGTGGACTTGAAAGAGCCCAGAAGCTCCTAGGATATATCGAGAAATCTGTCTACTTCGGACAAAGTAGGGGTCGATATATGAAATTGATCTACGACAGACTAATGATATCAGCTGGAAATGCATTATTGGAAGATTCGGAGCAAGAAATTGTTGACATGTACAAAACGCTCTTTGCGGCAACTCATATAGACTACATCACTGTCAAAAGTATTTGAATCTTACAATCCGAACTTGTTTGAAATGCTCAATGATGTCACACAGACAAATTCAAAGAGATCGGAGACTTAGAAGAGACAGACCTTGAAATCACATTTGTATGTGGAGATGACAACTTGACGCCTATCGCCGCCACAGATCCACGAAATCCATTTGGAGAGGACACCTTCATGGATGAGAGCATGAAGGATTCCAACGGAGATCCAGCTGTGTATCGTCCTTCGGAGATTTATCCCGGTCAGAGGTGGTGCAGCGTCAAGGACCTAGAGGCCAATACTGCAAGTCCTATTGGAAGTAAGTGTCCACTTTCTCTCGGGAAGAGCATCGCGAGAGAGAGCACTAAATAACATGTTGGTAGTCGACTTCATGGAGAAATGGCGAATCACGATATGCGAGCATTTCTGGACGTGGAAAGGCGAAGTGAAAGACGAGCCGGACGAACCAGATGACGAACATAGATATGACCGAAGAGAAGATGATGTGATTGTAAGCAGAGGTCTTTCCCTGTGGCCATTTCACAACTTCCTCGACCGGATCAGGTACGTCGATTTGCAATACCTGACGGGTGGAGATCTCACTCTGCATTTTCATTTCGCTGATGTTGCGCCGAAATGGACAGGCCTCCGGTGTACACAATTTTCCACGAGGTTGGCAACGACCCTCTGATCGAAAAGTCTCAGGCTCATATGAAAGTAGCTATTGCACGCCATTGATCCTTCAATGTATGATTATGCGTACGGCTTCGAACTGTGTCGGAATTTAGATAAAGACTTAGCGACAAAGAATCCTGACAGCTTCACCCAACTAGCTCAAGGTTTGATTCTTTGATAATTGTCGATATCTACTACAGATTTGCTGATACACTGAGTAAAATAGGGATCTTTCTCCAAATCGAAGTGAGCGTGGTGGTTGTCAATGGCAAAGTTGTCGAGGCGGAGGTTGAAGGATGGAAGTCATGGATATTGGGAGCGCTCGATCGTAAGACATTGAAGCCTCCGAAGAATGACCAAGCTGCTTTGGAGGACCTGAAACAGCTGGAAACGCAGAGCACCGGACCGCCACAAAGTTATGACCAAGGCTGAGGCGGTAAAATATACTTCATGTTCTTGTGACTTTTTCCTAGCAGTGAGCCAATACAAAGATGCACATCTCTGCAAAGTCGCGTCAGGGGTGCCAATTAAGTGGTACAGCTTCCAATCTGATGACGTTTGTCGTGAACTGTCAATCGACGATATCAAGTAGACCGAAGTCGCGGCACCCCTATTGCCGATTATTAGCCGGACGTGAAATCCCACAATTCCTGTCGGGTGTGTCAAACATCCTCAAGGGCTTAGCCTCAGTGCTTCGTCAGCGCCTAATTAAAGTCCGACACGGGCTCGGCGGGGCAATGCCGACTGACCGCTGGTTGAGAAGGCTTGATCAACAGCATTTAGCAAGAGAATCAGCCTACATCACGGGTAGTCTTCTTTTGTGCTGGGCAAGGCATGACGACTGGATGGCCCACATCCCACCTTTAGTAGTACAAACCTGTGGAACATGGCCGAGAGTTGGCTGGCGTCCAACGACGACTGCTGAGAGAGCGCAAGTTTCGCCTCTCCCACCTTGAACAACGAGCGACGGAAGGTGTTTAACAGCATCATAAGCAAGCTACAAAACCTTGATAGAAATAGCCATTTCTAGACGAGATGTCAGACTTAGATGATATTGCGGAGCTTGCGCTGGAAGGCGGTGGCAAGGCCGCCAAAAAGATGCGAAAGGTAAGTGTGACCCTACTTCCTCATACAAATTTCGGAACATTTTGGCTGACATCTCTTTCGCTGCAGCCAGTTCAAGGCCCACAATACGGACAACAATACGGTTCTCAAAGCCCGACCGGGCAATATGGTGGACGCGCTCAATTGACGCAGAACAATCGCGAGGATCCTTGGCAGTATAACGACGACTCTTACCGTAATAGCTATACGCAGAATGCAGGAAGACCTTACGGCTATGGCAATAGACCTGGTGTGCCGAGGCGTGCAAGCTCCTTAGATCGAGGTGACTTTTATGAACGACCACACCGGAGAAGACGACGTGAGAATGTCTCTCACAAAACTTGACATGGTTGACACTCTACAGGTGACCGGGCATATTATTCCTCGGACTCCGATTCCTCATCTTCCTCAGACAGCAGTCGCGGTCGACGGGGTCATCGAGCACGGTCAAGGCATTCTAAGAGTAGCAAGTGGGAGACAGGCTCTGAAGATGAGATACCCTCCACCGACGACGAGAAGCGCAAACGTAAAGCTATGGGCAAGCAAATCCTGGCTGGTGCCCTTGCAACCATCGCCACAGTCCATGCAGGGAACAAGATACACGGTTCATATGAAGCTAGCGCAAAGCGGAGGAAGGATGTCAAGTCGGGGAAGATGACAGAGGAGGAAGCGAGAGTGGCGAAGAACAAAGCTCGGATACAGGATGCAACTGCCCTCGCCGTTGCAGCATTTGGGATCAAGGGAGCTGTGGGACAGTGGAAGGGGGTCAAATCAGAACATCAGGAGTACAAGGAGCATAAGGAAGCGAGGGACAGGCGTAAAGAAAAAAGAAGACGTAAACGTCATGAGGGTAGAAGCAAAAGCCAGACCAGAGACGACAGATTCGATTGATCATTTTCATACAAAGTCTCAAAGCACACGAGGGTCACGCATAAAGGATAGCCCCTTGCACGAACTATGCTTCGTTATTGCACTAAACACATTTCGGATTGCAGCAGCATTACCCAATTGCTCCCTTTATCACAAACCACATCGCCTATACCACAGTGCTATTCCGTCGATCGTCCCCTTAAGGTTCCAAGAAGCCTCCTATTTCAGACCTCTTTCATTCCGCAGCATGTCGAACGATCCAGTCAGCACACCGTGCCCGCCCACAACCACAAACCATAGCCCAACCAGCTGAGTCTACGTCTTAAGGAAGTCATCTCCGACTTACCTCCCGGCCAAAGTCTCCTGGACACGGATGTGAATAACTCGGCCCCAGCACCGTGCTAGCTACTGTCGGGCATGCACCACCCAGTATCGTTCGCGTCCGAGGTATTGGTCATCATCTGGCGATTCGGGGCGTGCGCGTATTCTTAGCTAGGCCCGCCAGGAAGCCATTGTTAAATGGTGCAAATCTCCCGGAGGAGCTTGCCACTTTCATTGCCATTTGCTTAGACGCTGTATCACGCCACGGCTTGTCAGGCGGATTGCTCTTTATGTCAGTGGACGTGTGGGGAGCAAGAGATCCTAGACACCTATGTCGTTGGCTGTTAGCATTGAATATGAGATGCTTGGATGCTTGCTGCTTGATTTGAAACTATTCTGTGCCTGTTGAAGGATGTTTGGGCATACTCTACTTTCTGCTCTTTAGGCCTTTACGTACAGTGACATAGTCAGCGGTACGGAAGATTGACTTTGAGCCTGAGATAAACATGTCCGATGGACTCTTATTGAGTGATGGGGAAGGGTACTCTTGCCGGAATGTTAAGAGTGATGGGACCCGATGATGCGAGAAGGGGGAAGAGAATGTGCTATGGAAGTTACCTACCTAGGTAGTCTCTTGCTTCGAAGTTCTTCCAGGAACGAATATCTCACAACTCATCATAAATCAATCCGGTCTTTTGTACAGAGACAATGGCAATTGGCATTTTGTAAACCTCGAAGTCATGGTAGATCTGACTAGGAACTCGATCGAGGTCACTGGACCGGACATGCAACAGCGGGATCGTAGAGCACAACGGGCTTAAGCAATGAGCAGAAGCGGAGCTGAAGAACTTATAGATTGAGCAACGGGTTTGACTTAACAGAGTGCTTGCGCAATTGAAGTCCTTTAGACAAAGATTAACGAGTGGTAGCTAGACCATGAGAAGCCGTAGCATATTAGTGCCACAATAATGGCTCGAATACATAACGAATTGCACATGGGATATCATCCAAATAAAATATGACCGCAGAAGCCAAAACTGTGCTCCATGGCTGCATCACTTTGTCCTAAAGCCACCAAGGTTAAGTCTTGCTTCTCGCTCCTCACCAGGCTTGTGACCTCCGCCGGAGCTGTCTCCTCCCTCATCGCCCGCGTCACTGCCCTCGAAGCCCTTGAACGTATTGTCCTTGGTCATTGGTCTATGCCTGGCAACAATGTCATCGCCTGTATCAGAAGAGTCTCCTGGCTTTCCTCGATCTCCCTCTGACAATATCTTCATCGCTCTCTGAGCGTTGATAATTTTCTTCACATTCCTTGCAAGTCTCGGGTCGGTCGCATCGCTTTCGGCATCACCTTGATGAGAAACTCCACTGTCGATCGGTTCGGACGTTTTCCCCTTCCCTCGTGGTGCAGGGAGAGATACGCCGCCATGCTCTTTGTCGCTGGAACTGAAACCGCTTTCCTGCGTTCCGGGTCTTAGGGTTGCACCTCCTTGAGTGTCTGGATCGGAGCTTGTCGAAACGTCCGAGGGGAAGGTGGTTTTGCTGTTGCCTTTGGTCTGGTTATGCTGCGACATGACTGAAGATAGGTACAATGTGCTTTGATGAGGTAAATGTTAGGACTGAAGTCGAGAAGTTTTGTGTCAGGCTTGATGTCGAAGTCCAGGGAGCTGGTTGACTGGTTTTCCGCGGTAGGTGAGCATATTGTCAAGTTCCTCGTCGCTGAGTTTATAGCCATATCAATACCAGTCATATTCGTGATGAAGAGTTTCGGAGTCATGCCGGAGACTATTCCTGGGATTCTTCAAGTCGAGAGGCGAATGCAGATCAGTATTCTTGGATTTTCGCGAGAGTCATCCCTAAGGAAGGCAAGGAGTGCAGTGGTGAATGCTTTTCCAGCGGTCACGGTAAGAACAGTCTTGATGCTATCAATGGACAAGGTGGAAATAGCCTACCTAAGAGAGCTTGGGATCGAGCGCAACCATCGCAACATGTCAGGTTACCAGTCATCTGTCACACGCAACTTCTCACGAATTGTGCTCCCTCAGCAAGGATCTGCTGCAAGGTACTGCTTATAGAAACAGTAGACAGGCTTCTCAATTACTGCAGTTGCTATCATAGCACTTCCAGCAGTGACGATACGGAAGACATCTAGCGAAGCTTGTCACTTACCGTGCCAAAGTTCCCACAGGGCATTGCGACACCTTGGCGTAGAATTTCGTCGCTCGTAGCACAGATGACATCCATCGATACTGGGCAGTGTTTATCATCCTCGTGAAACATACATTGAGAGGAAGAAGCCTAGGAAAGTCCACCTGATTTCTTCGTGGTCAGACAACACTGGGAAATGCAAATTTAAAACTTTATCATGTCATCAATTGGCTAGATACGCCAGCTTCTTCTAAAGTAAGCTTAGGAGAAGAGGTCGGGTAAATGCTGCACATTCAGCGGTCGAAAACAGAGCCTCAGCTACCTACCTTAGACTTGTTACCTAAGAGCTGTCAGTCGTTCCATCCCACTCGTATTCCGCGTTTTAAAGTGAAAAGGGGGCACGGCTTGGAGGGCAACCTTTAACCATTCCTGGCTAGAGGTTAGGGGCGGAAAGCTTACCCGGAGCCTCTTCCAGCACTTTTCTGCCCGCAGCGTGTTTGAGGCTTTCATGGCTTATGCAGACCCTTAAATTTCCTCTGGTATCTGATAGGGCTATCGAGCTAGGTCACCTGTACCTTTAGCGATGAGAAAGCGGCAGCCTCCCTCCGTGACGGCGATCCTCGTCCTTAACCGGCCAGGCTGAGCCAGCCCGCTCGCCTAGCTGTCAGCAAAACTAGGTGCATTATGAGTCTGGACGCAATGGATATTTTGCGAACATGAGAGAAATTCTCTTTACCTACAAAGCTTCGAATCGCTCGGGACTTACGTTGATCTCCCCCGCCTTGGATCTCTGTGTCGCCTTGCTCGCTCATTCCTGGCTACGACTGGGCTTGCCCCGCTGCCAACGATGGCGGCTGCATCATACTATTCGAACCAAGATTTTGGACAAGTTCATACATCAGACAACGTCCCATTACTTCCTGCCAACCAGTTCTCGCAAAAGCCTGTACATCAGACAGCCCATACGACATCGCAACCTCTACATCATCCCGCTCCCTACGATCCTCCTTCGCACGCAACATCCAGCCATGCGTACACGCCACATGGAGAGGTACATATTCAGGGTATATCCCATGCTGAGCCAGGGAAAAAAAATCGGCTGCACGGTCAAATGAGGTCCGCGCGCTTCAAGAAGTATACTCGCTTTTTCCGCGTACTCAGAATACTCTCCCAGGGATGTTCAACCGCATTCAATGGCATAATGTTTGCAAGCATGATCTACACGTTGATCACATTCTACAGAACCAAAGATCAGACATATGGCGGACAGTCAGCCTGGCATTCAAATTCGAAAACATGGCCAACCATTATGCTACTGCTCGGTTCCGGCCTTACACTTGTAATAGCTGTTGGAACTCTAATGGCATACTGCCTGTGCGCCAATCGAGCACGTCAAAGCTGGAAAATTGTACTTGCCAGGTACGCAATCCACATAGGCGTATGGCTCATCATCACTTTCCTCTATCGTTATGAGAAAGGTCTACATCACGTCAATAATGATCTTTGGGGATGGAGCTGTGGTGATGTTGCGAAGAAACTTCAGGATGATCTCCATGCAGACATTGACTTCAGTAAACTTTGTGGCACACAGGTAAGGTGTACCCGATTTAGTGGGGCAATCTGCTGACAAATGCTAGTCGAATTCGTGGATCTTTTCCATCATTGAAACTCTGGTCAAAATTGTGATTGCGGTGGTCCACTTCGTGGCAAAGCGCAAAGCGAATAAGGATGCCAAAGTGAAGTTTGCAGATGAGATAGGGGACGCTACTTCTGGCTTCATCGAAGACCTATTTTAACATGCTAATATAAAGCTGATAGCTTAGATTTAGCCCTATAATGGTTTTCGCGTCCTTGATGAGCTGTGATGAATTTTCGAAACGCCGTGCAGGTTCAGCCTCGTTATCATTGCCTTTTGATGCAATGTGGATTGTTTCGCATATTTTCCGTCACTCGCCCGTGTTCGCTTCCTCATAATCGGGAGATCCAGCCATATGTGATGATGGCTTGCAAAGGCCGGGCGGCTTCTAAGGCTCGCGATATTGTGGGAAAGGCAGATCCTTGCCTCGTCTCAAAATCTGCGGTGCCGACTCACAAACACGTTTCTTTCCATGCTCTCTGTCTGATCTCCTCTCATATTCGATGACTCTTTTGATCATAGTTTTTGGAGTACCCAAAAATACCTGCTCTCCTTTATCCAGGATCCTGTTCTTTTCATCTAAATTATGCGACAAGATGCTGTTCTATGTGGAAGCACGCACGGCACCAGGCTATCACATGGACCACCAGACATTCATGGGCTTCGGCTACAATGACTTTGGTGTACCAATCTGATCCACTCCTCAAAGAGGCATCAGCTGTCCCTACATCATAGCGAATGACAGCGGATCCCTCTAAAGAACGCAAGTGAGCATTTTGGACATCCGGACAGTGATCATTCGCTGCTTTCTTCCTCTTATCTCGACATTTCAAACAACGCATCGCTTGCGCACGTGCGCGATTTTGGCTGCTGTGGTTGAATTGATGATTCGAGCGCCGGCATTTCGGGCACTGAATGCAGGCAAGAAATGGCGAATAGCATTGTTGCGTCTATTGCCGCAAAGCTTCTCCGTCCATCAACCTGATCAATTACAGACCTTTCCCATGCCCACTTCAACTCTGTCCAACGATTCAGATTCGGTCTTGTCCCACGCCATTGCAGGCTTCCGTCGAAGCGAAGGAATGGCGATGACAATCAGCAGGCAGAAGAGTGAAAGTTAGAACAGGTAGTACAAGGCTGATTGCGGACATCTGCCGGCGGCATCTCAATCCAGTCTAGCCTCCACCTAGTGCGGTAGAGTTCCACGCCAAGAGCCTCGCAGATGACCCGAGGACGGAACGGGTAATGGAAGAAGATTTCACGAGATGCAGGAGGTTATCCTCAGGCAGCATTGCATTCACCGCGCCAATAATGGAAAATGTGATGAGTCAACAAGTCAGCTATGGACACCAGAAAGAAAACTTCTCTTCCATCAACCCTAAAAACCCTATGACGATTGTTTCTGCTCTACCGTTGGAGGACGTCTTGGGCTTCCAGAATACAGCAGCCTTGTCTATCAAAAGCCATCGGTCACGATCTTTACAGTTTGATTCTTCTCACAGGAATGTCCTCCAGCAATCCCTTTGCCGGAGTGATACCAGCCCACGATCTTGAGGTACCTTGGCAGCTTCGTAAAGATAGCGAAGATGCCTATTTCATCGGCCTTCCTCTCTTCGGCATCGTCCTACCCCTTATGGTCGTGCTCGATCTGAATTACTACCTATTCGAGAGTTCATATGACTGGAGTGTCGAAGAGATGATCACGGAAATTCGGACAGACTATGACATTCATATCGACGAGAGTGCAATCCTGGAGATTGGCTGCCTTTGCGATAAGACTGCTGAATGGGGCGACTGGCTGGACTGGTGGTGTGATCGCGACTTAAATGACGATGAGTTCCCGTGCTGGGCAGATTTCCGAACAGGCGATGAATGATCCCGAATATCTTGAAAGATCTCTTTTCAGAGTCCCAGAGCTGCTGATAGCACTCAGTGCATCATGTAGAAGACCTTTACGATTTGGAGACATCAAATCTTGTACCATAATCCAAGCTGGACTTGGCAGCTGTGTGTGATGCAAGAGATACAGCGAGAACGTGTAACCAGGGGTTCTGCACTCTTGATCATACTCCCTCATCTCCCTAAAGCGTTGCTTTGTGGCCAATCGAATGCAAGCATCACCGCTCACTCTTTAAATGACAGAACTTACACAGCATCCTCTCACAGCATGACACTCGTTCTGTTCAGCTCCAACAAGCTACAGGCCTCCACTAGTCCAGCCCCCTTTCTTTGGATCCGTTCTACCGATCGACATTGCCATGTGCATTGGACTAGCCTTTTGCGAGCCAAGTTCTCTCTATACAAACGGGGGATTTGTTGATCCAACTATTCAAGAATTCCGTCTTACTTTAGATAAGTGTTATACCGCTTCAGATCGGCTGCAGGTTTGATAACGGCTCGGAGTATGAAGACTGGCTAGACAAGTTTAGGCAGCCTGATACAGGCTTTACCCTGATCATAGCGATAAAGACTGCAAGGACTCTCGAGATATTTGGACAGATAATGCATGTTCAGATCTGGGGAGCTTGTTAGTTCATTATATTTGCAGCCGCATGCTCCATTAATTTACCACATTAAAGCGGCGTCGCTTGATTATCCGAATAATTTACTAATCCTCGTGATATTCTAACTAATAACTTCTCATTCTTTGATATGCTCAGGCCAACTATCTTCCCGCTTCCCAAATCACACCCATCATTGTCCTGCGCTCCTACATCCGAGCAAAGGGAGAGCCAAATGCGCGAAACAACGAATTATTACGGATTAAAAGAGCCCACTTGATATCCAAAAACATAATGAGGTCTAGACTACGTCGTCATTCAAGGATGTATAACCACCAGATACGAAGTTTCGAGTTCACCAACCAGAATACGACATGATTACACATCTACTCCGACGTATGATCCACTGTTCGCCAACAAATGATAGGGTTGCTTTGTCATATTATGTCCTGTCTCTAATTATGACTCGACCAAGCTACAACGGTCGACTGATTCTATTTCGTATAGTCTTCGCCAATTCTTCTCCCTTCTACTCGCCTTTCTCCTCAACTCTTTTTCGCGAGCCCTCCAGTAATCCGAACGGAAGCAACAGCGACAAGATAGCGCACTTGATTCATTACGACCCATCCTTAGAAGCTCCTTTCATCGGCAGCCCCTCACTTCCCCGTGACCTAAACGTTAACCGGCCGTACCATTGCAAATCCTGATTCAGGGTCAATGATCGTTGTGCGACGTCGGCCAGCTAGAGCTCATATATCGCCTCCTTCCTCTGCCGGCCCATTCCCCGCTCTCTCGCTTCCTGCCTGTGATCCTACTCCTCCCATCTTACTACATCGTCTCTACTCCGATAGAGCAGATATCGATGCATGCAGGGTTTCGGTTCAAGATATGCATAATATACTAGGTCATAGTGTGACATTAAAGAGTTAAGAGCTAGTGGGAGCGCAAGTACGGACTCGGGGAGAGGTGATTCCAACACCAGGACGATAGTAAAGGCCTGTAGCATCAGACAGCATAGAGCAGTCTCTACTGGGATTCACGCCTAGCGAACGCAACCGCATCGTAGACAATGACGGTCTAGATCACAGATCACGATATCTCACACACCCACATAACACGCGTAGTAAATCGACACGGGAAGAAAGACGATCTCAATTAACTGACCAAGTCTATACTTCGAAAACACACATCATCATATGGTATTGTACAAACGTCACACCACGAACCCGCCCACGCATCCAACCCCAGTCTTATTTCCACACATCAACACCCTAGGTCCCGCCGACTACAATCAAGACCGAACCCCCCTACTCTCCATCCTTTTCCCTCTCCAACTTCTTTTTATCTTTCACCCTTTGCTTCAACCCCTCATTCACGGCCCTCGCTTTCTCATACTCCCTTTCCTCTCTCTCCCATTTCTGCACCTTCTTCTCGAGCCACCCCATTTTCTGGGGGACGGGGAGGCTGGCCTTGTTCTGCCCCACGCTTCTCAAGCCGCCTAGTTTAGAGCCACCATCTTGCTCAGGTTTGGTATGCTCTTTGTCATGGTCGCCCTCTAAATGGGTATCCTTTGTCAGGGTTCGGTTTAGCGCAGCGTCGTGATCCGTATTGGTGCTGTCTGTGGCTGGTTTGTGCTGGAGGCTAGTTGTTGCCATTTTGTTGATACACAAGCTGAACAGCATTGTTGTCGAGGCTCCCGTGGGAAGTGGATAATATCGAGAATGGGTGTTTAAGGTGGTGGACGGTTTATGTGGTATGAGGAGAGCTTGGAGAAAGGTGCGTCGGGGAAAGTCTTATACTGCTGATTTGAGTCACCTGTGGAGGGATGACTTTGCGGAGGACTCATCAGGGGGCGAAGAAGTCAGCTTACCTAGCCCATGAAAGGGGAGATTTTCAAGCTCTTTGAGCATGGAATGGCCGCACAGAGTATGGGAAGCAGTCTGTGAAGATGTACGGGAGTCAACACACAAGTCATGGGATGACGAAGAATGTCCAGTATTGAAATCAATATACCAAGCCGCATGCCACTAGCCAGCTAGCCAGCAAGTCAGCAATCTCTCAGTACTAGACATACTGCAGGTGCCTAAACGAATGGACAAGGCGTTATATTGAGATTCGGAAGTATGAGAGAACGGGCAGAAGCTGCGATATAGCAGTGCAAGAGACGATTTGGGTAAGATGAGAAAGTATTGGTCCATTTCAGCATGAGAGCCTAACCGACCTCACAGAACAGGACCAAAGGTGGAGGCCGCGGCTGCAAAACCAGACTGGAAGCTCTCCCAGAGTAAGGTTGATCGATGTATTTAAACTTCTGATAGCTTAGCAGCGAGCGAATATGCAAAAACCTAATAAGAGCTATTAAGAAGATTAGGCACTAATATGCACCATGAAACAGAACGAATGGACAGTCATTTGCATCAATGACCCTCAAAAAGACGTGCCATCGCCACGCCTCCTTCGTCTCCAAGTTTCATCGACCACCAAGTCTCCACAGCCAGGCTGCCAGAACCTTTAAGCTTTTCCTTTACCACTCTCGCGTGAAGCTACCATGCCATTAGGCTTCCCGGCACCATTTTTAATGACAGCCTTGTTGCCTTTCCCATTATCCTCCCCACCGTCTTGTCGGTCTTGTTTCTCACCCGGCCCTTTGGCTTGAAGCGTTTGGTGCTTACTGGGATCCTTTTCCGTGGCGCTGAAGAAAGCGGACATTAGTGAGGAGCCAAAGAATTGCTCAATTTTTGAGCATTATGAGACTTACTTCTCGTTCTGTCCAGGCTTTGCTACGCTGCGGTTGGACTGTCGGTAACTTGGTTCATCAATCTTGACATCATCTAGCGACTCGGGATTGTTGATCATCTCTTGGATCGTCCTTAATACTCTCAAGTCTTCTGGCTCGGGATGAGCGTTCGATTTGACCTTCGTCATTGCGTTTTGCTCACAGGTTTTCAGGAGATCCTTGACAATAAATGGATTTAGAATGAAAAGATGGAATCCGAAGAAATTAAGCTTCTCTTGAGTGCTTTTGGTTGCTATACCGGATTGCTTTGGATTTCTGGTAGACAACATATTATATCAGGAGAAGAGACCAAGATCTGGAGCGAGGAGTCGACGAACTTATGCCTCATTCTCGAGTCATCGAACCCGGCATTTGTAAGCTCATTGCGGTAATGACCGGGTGTGAGAGTCACAATGAGATACTTCACGGTGTTAAAAGAAAACGTACCGGTCAACGATCCTGGAGGGTGAAAGGACTATTCAACCACGCGTTCAAGCATAGCGACAAAATACAATGGAAGGGTCAGATGTATAGCCATTGATCAAAATGACACTTGACCTCGCAAATCCGGACAGGCTAAGATTGAATTTATCGCTGCAACCACAGGTTTCCTAAACATATCAACAGCACTCGCAAACCTTTCGGTAGAGCTCGAGGCAGTGAATCAAGTGAAGGGATTTACAAGAGCAGTATCTCCTATCGCTATGCGTGTTGGTCGCATTCTGCTCCAGATCCATTTGTTCCGTGCTATTGTGTATCATGGGCGCTTCAACGTCCACGAGTTCCATCAATGCCTCCAAGACTTTGATGTACTTGGCAATGTCGTAGTATCTCCGTGTACCGAGTGCTAGACTCACAAGCAAATCCCCCTTGTCTTTTGGCAGTGGTAATGGCTCCTCTGTCAATTCCGAAAGAGAGCTACTCGAAACAAGCTCATTACCAGAGCCTTGATTTTCGAGTGACAGCTGGTCCATGAGAGACATTTCGGTTCGATATTGTATTTTCTTGCAGACGGTGAAGGCTCGCGTGATTCGAAGGGAGTGTCTATTTGCATAGTCGTTGGCAATCGCTCTAGTGAGAGGGAATTGCATGAACCCAAGAAGGCCAAGGAAGAGAGACCATACTAGGATAGGCAGGTCAGTACGGACCAGAAGATTGAAAGGCGAGAAGTGTCTCCAGTTAAAACTGTGGCACGCCGGCAAACAAACCAACGGCATCAGTGTAGTACAATCTCAATATCGAATTGCGCATGACGCGACAGCGGGAAGGGCTGGGACGGTATCTTGCGAAGTCAATGATATGTCAAAGCACCACACTTTGTGTTTGAGATAGATGAAATGATATTGCAGACTGAAAGCGCGGATGAGAAAAGACGAAGGTTCCAAGAACTGGCAGAGCAATATGCCGTGTCCACCCGAGGCTGTTCCTGACTCATTAGCTCTATTCACTCCATCATTTCACCATTTCTAAAGCCGAGGGCATATGTGCTTCAGGTCAATGTTGCGCCTTCTAAATTACAGATTCCAAGACAGCAGGACTTGAGAGGATTATAACGCAATGGAAGGGCGATGCGTCGTGATCAACCCATTGGGCGGTGCTTATCGAATATACCTACGCGTACAGAGCAGAGGCATCTCTGAACATCGTGGCCTAAGCAAGTGCGATCGGTACCCGTCGAGAAAATTCTTTGGTTGCCAGGGAGCCTGTTCAATTAATCTGAGAAATGAGCGTGTTAGAGGCTGGGTGCAAAGTGAAGCGAGGAAATTATGTCAGCGCATAGCGACAAGTCTGACTCATATCCCTTACTCCTCATGGCGCTTGAGAACCTTAGTGAATTTCAATGACACGACGGATGATTAAGTTAGTGACGTGATAGCCACTTGCATTACTGTTCTTGAATGCGGAAATTTCGTGGTGATAACACGCCAATAGAGCGCTCAAAACCCAGATTCGCCATAATATGGAAGATGTATGCTCCAGGCAGTACTAATTTCATCTATTTTAGAGTGTAGTGCTCTCTGATCAAAAGTCAGGGCTCATCAGTACACAAAATAGCTTTGGTGGAAAAGAAGATATTCTGTCAAGAGATTGGTCGCCTTGGAAGCGGCGATCAAAGGGCATGCAGAAGTATTTTTTGAGCTTTAAGAACGTGGAGAGCGTCGTGAGAGGTTCCGTTGACTGCCGATTGAAGAGAATTGAAGTATCTAAGATACTTCCACTCATGACCTCAAGGCTCTGATTCCTTAGATCCGGATCAGAAAGCGTTTTTGCATTGAAGAATGTAATGCGCCTTCGTCATCAAGCTTACAGCTTCGATCGTATAACCCGCCGATGTGATCTGGTGTAAAGGTTTTGGCATCTTCTTCTTCTAGCCTGCAACGCCAAAGCGGCGAGAAAGACCTGTTTGCGATCTTCGCAGCTATCTATCTAGAGCATGTGAACTCTAAATCTGTTCTGTAGCCCGTAGATTCGCTGCTTCAGTGCGACAAAAATCGTAATGGAAAGCTAGCAAGCCTTCTGAGGGCAGCTGGTTTCCCTAGATCGCTGTGAAAATCTGGGCGACGATAAGAGCGCGGGCCTAAATTCTAGGGAAACATTGTTTGAGCTCGCGGCGACGATTATTGGGATCGCTTTTGGGCGGTCCAGCCCGGCGCCTAGGATCTCGAGCCCTGCGGCTTGCGGGGGCGAGCGGGTGTGAGTTCATAGGCGATCACTTCTACCGTAGGCTCAAGGGTAGGGTAGCTCCGTCGTCTTGCTTTTACGTCTTCCTCGACAGCCCCAGAAAATTTTTCTTATCTGCAAATGCCCTTTTTGTATATCTATTCCTTTATATATTCCTAGGCGGCTTTCTCGAGCTTCAACACTTGCTCTTGCTCCATGCCAAGCAATGGTATTTCAAGATCGTTGAGATACTTTCCGTTGAATCGGGTCCAGAAAGGTTGTCCTTCTGGCGCTAGCATTTGGAATATTCAAGAGAAATCGCTCAAAATGATGCCAGAAAAGACTAATCGAAGCATCGCCTGTAATAAATGGCTTAATTTTGGCTCTCTTTGTACCATGGTTGATGCGAGAGCCAACCGACCTCGAGAGCGGTTCCGAGCAAATTTACCAGCGCCAACATAGATACGCGATAATTCCGTTTTCGTTCTCTTTCTGTCTCTGATTTAAAGATGATTTCCCGCTCTGTTTCTTCAAACTCTCACGAACTCCAGAAACACAGATTCTTCTCAGCCTCTCCAAACGTTTCTTCGCTCGGACAACAATAGTCACTATGAAGCTGCTCACTCTCTTTACGACACTGAATACCATAATCTCTTCCTCTATTCCCGTCCTTTCAAGTCCAATCCTGAAAGAAACCAGCAATTCTACCGCGCTGCATACCAGGCATAAGCCTCTCACCTGCTCATGGATTAGAGCTATTCATGGCAGCTCCTGGGACGCGAGTTGCCTCGGAAACGATCATGAATACCTGATCAAGGACTACTGGCTCGCCGAGTCCCAAAAGCTTGACGATAACCGATTTTACGATAACTACGACAAGATAATCTGCGCTCCCCGCGAGCCTCCTCTCCATCTCGTTATGTGTGCATTCCTTAAAGATATCGACATGACGGTGTCAGGGAAGCACGTAAAGGACTTGTTTCAACTTCTGGCAGAAAAGTGTGATAGGAGCCGTTGTGGAAAGGTCGACGTGAACATCCTTGGCTGGGGACTGGCGACCCGCGGCGAATTGAAGATTGATGGAGTGGAGGAGGAGGGTGGCTGTCTTGACGTTTGTCCTCCAAACGGAGCGTGAGGGCACTCAGTCGGGGCTGACCGGGATCATCTAATGCTAAGCATTCTTTCAGGCACATTGGTCCTGGGCATGGGAGGAAATGATTCTCGGTCTATGAGTGCACGGGGTAATCCTCAGAATTAGTTCTCCGCAGATTGTGCTCACTTCTGTGCAGAGTCTTGCTTAACTTCCTGGATAATCTATAAAAGGGCGTACACTCGCCGCACTCCGAATGTAAAGTAAAAGGTATAATGCCATCGTTAATCTTTCTGTAAGAACAATGGCGACTGTTCATCTGGCGGCATTCCTTTCTTCGTACGAAGCTGACTGCTCAAGGAGTTCCAAGCCCGCTGTCTTTGTCCTAACCAGTGTCTTTGACAAGGTCTTTCGCATTAGACGGAAAGCTAAGGTTACCAGATCATAGACGTTCTAAGCGCTAGGTTGTCCTTATTCTAATCTCGATATCGCTTCATATTATTTGATCTTCGTTCCTAATAAATATGTTTCACTCTGTGCGTTCTTGGATTTGGCATTGGCAGATAAGTGCGTCTCCCATTTTAAACATTATTGCCGGACGATGCATTTCGGCTCACAGCAAAATGATGTCCAAGAAGATGCACTCAAGGAGATGCAGGAAAGACTTCTTTCTACTCATCAACAAATCGAAAACATCCTCGTTCAGGACAAGCTCGCACAACGAGAACAGCAACTTTTGCGGCATGATCAACAATTGCAGCAAAAGGAGCAAATGTTGCAAGAGCAGGAGAAGCTTCTAGATCAGTATCAGGATATCCTAGAGCAGCGAGAGAAGGAAATTCAAAATCAAGAGAGACTCTTGCATGAGAAGGAGAGCCTGTTACATCACCCCAAAGCTCGATCTTCAAGGGGAACTCAAACTTCCCAGCTCAACGAGAAGATTGAAAGCTCCGCTAGGTCAACAAGCGCAGAGCTCGCACAACCGGAGCCTCGCCATTTCGACTGGACCTCACCGTGGTTTCCACACGTCTGCTACATCATGCGGCTCGAAGAGCTCTTTGCCCACGCTAACAAATCTCTTGACCGGCTATCGGCAACTTTCAACAATCTTCCTTGGCACGACTTTCCCGCTGTCGGAGATACTTTTGCTTGTCATTATGACGATCTTTTGGAGTCTGCAGCCTTACTCGAGTACCTTCACGACTGCTTGAACTCACATGTCATGCATGAGATACGCAAGAAAGCATTCCGATCCAGGGACATCATCTCATGGTTCGACCCCACTCTCGACGATAAGATCCTTGATGTTTCTGCATCTGAGCCTTTATCTGAGCAGTTCGCGGGTTGGCTGGGTACGCTAGTGCATCTTGTGAAGGTTGAATGTGCAGTTACACAGCTCAATAAGCACATAGCAGGGTTCGAGGCCAATATTATCGAGACCAAAAAGCTATTATCAGAGCAAGCTCTTTCGCCGGTGGAAATTCTGTGTTGGCTTGACAACAAGATACTCGAAGACCAAGAGAAATACAATAATGAGAGGTGTGATCTCTTTACTTGGACCGATTCAGAATCGGAGGAGGCATCAGAGACTACGTTAGTTGAGGATATGAGCCAAGACATCTCATCTGCTGAGGAACAGGAAGCACAGGAGACGAAGGAAAGAGAGGAACCCTGCGCATCTAATTTACTGATCGCGGTTAGAGATGCAGGCAGTCAATTTCTTCTGTCCTCTGTTTTCCTTCGTATTGATTACCAATCCGTTCCATCAAACTGGTTGCTCCTCCCTTCGCTTCATGCATGGAAATGGAAGACAAGGTAAAAGCTGCGGTTTCGGATTTGTAATACCCACAACATGCCAAGTTAGCGTCTAGAGTTTTGTTTATGCCTTTCGCGTTAGGCCATATATCTCTCGACTCAATGCATTTATGTCTGTTCCACATCAAAGATTTGCGGAGTTGATCACGTATCTTACCTATGGTCTTTCGCTCATATTATTTTTGGCGCTATAACTGGATAGCTGGATAGAATATGGTGCTCACCCTCGGGGAGACCTCAGGGAGCCCTTTAAACTCAGCAACCATTGCCCTTCCTTCCTGTCACCAACTTTAATTTATCGCCTCCTGCGAACTACGTGCTTTTTGTCGGTTTCCTGTGTCTTGCGTCTGTTCTTGAACCTTTTCGTGGATGCTTCGTTGACGAAGTAGCACTTCGACACTACTTGACAGAAAGTTGCCTCAATTGCGTGGTATTAGTGGAAGTGAGCGACACGACGTCAAACCGAACTTACTAATGAGAGAGAGCCTGCGCGCATGTGAGCCGATCGCGCTCACTTGAGTGTTATAGGTAAGTCTTCCCGGTGTGAGGTCAGTCATAGCATGCTGTATATAGCGTGGAGATCGTATTACGAACTCACGCTTCTTCTGTTATTATGCCTCTCGTTTTTATTTTGGCTCTCTGGTCTTACACACGCTTTCAAAACAGGCAGCTAAAATGCACTCCAAGATATATGACTCGACCAATGCGACAATTCTGCTCCGGAAAATTTGAAAGCTTTCGTTCTGGTATTTGATCTCACGGGTAGCATTGACAATGCTATAGAATCAGTAACAATAGCATAGAATTCTAGTAGCAATACCAAGAAGTCTTATACTTCTTTGTTCCTAGCTCGCTTACCTTTACCAATGTATGCACTATGCTTTCAATCTCTACACGCAATGGGTTTGTATCTGCAATCAAGAACACAAAGAGAGAAGCTGTTCCCTTTGTGCGCTGTCAATTTTTTTGCAGAGTCCTGGGCATCTACTTCTTTATGGTGCAACTTCTACAGGTAGTATTTAAATAAGTGATCACTGAAAATAATTACATGCTATCGTTCTTCACCTCCTCAAGCTCGGACACCAGTCGACCTGAATATATATATATATATATATCAACATCGTCTATGTCAAAAATGGGACCTTGTGTCGGATCCACCTCTGCCGGCCAGAGCCGATGTGCTAACATCGTTAAGGCGCTTATTGCGCATTTTCAGCGGTTGGTCTGGCATCCCGCTCTCTTCCTCGTCATCCTCTTCGATTACGCTCTCTGGTCGGTGGTATTTTGGATCTGGGAGAAAGCAGAGTACCGAATCCGAAACCTTCTCCCACTTGATTGGGTGAGATTTATAAAGAAGTGGAACAAGAGCGCTTTCTGGCTCTTGTGCCTGGGTACGATAGTTTTCTGTGTTGGACATCGCTTACTTTATGGGCGATGGCCTTTTGTTGGACCCACGTTGTCCGTGGAAAAGGAGTAGCCGAAGACTAGCGGAGGTAAGTAATCGTATAATGTAAACAGAAAATATCTTATACCCATTTGCCGAACCACACTTCACTCTCGGGTCCTTCGTCCGTAGGTGCCACCACGGGATTAGAAAATTGACAAGGAGAAGTGATCTTGAAAATTGTGTTCCGATCCTGATATTCTGTATACCATCTCAGCTTTACAAGATGTGATGCTAAATTCACCAATCTATTGGATTTTGGTGAACTTAAGAGAACTGTCATTTTAGTGAGACTTTTCTTGCCGACAGTGACAATTCCGATGTTTCTTGAACAATATTCTTTGTCACTGCTTCTCGATTCTATTTAAATGTCGTGACAAGCCCGATGCTGCATCGTTCAACGGGTAAACTCGGACTAAGGAGCCCGAATTTAACTCTTCAACGCCAGTGTTATTATCGATCATTTTGAATATTAAGCCGAGTTATTCTTAGTGGAAAGAAAGGGCGACTATTTTAAGATCTTAGCCATACCCTTAGAAAAATTTCTTGTCTTGCTGTTCTGCACTTGAAAACATTCACATCTCATCACGAATCAATACGGAAATGACACCCTGTTTCAAGTCTAACTCTGTCCTTGCTCAGGCTCAGCTTGCTGCTATTTTAGGCAAAGCTTTGGGGACTGACACGCGGATACAGAAGCTCAGTGTGGAACATGGCTTCCAGGCGCTGTGGAAAGAACAACCATGCACTTGTGGAGATCCCACACATGCTTTCAATTTGTTAAGTGATGAGGCCCTATTGCTTCTCATCAATTCTCCAATCAGTCCAGCCAAGCTCATCCAGCCCTCTGAGACTAGTTCTGATCCTCAGGTACTGAGAGACCAGCCAGTTCCGGACTCCCACTTTCGTCTCAGCGAGTCAGAACCGAGACTAAAACTGCCAAAAGACTTGGAAGGTCTGTCTATCTCCGTGCAGTCTCAAAAGACACGCTCACTTCTCACTCAAGCCATGTTCAACATGCTGATCCTTAATCGTATGCTCACGGAGATGCTGAGCCCAAGCTATCCAGAGATATACATGCAGTGGAAAGAGTTCTTTCATTGGTTCTGCGAACATTGCGCCTATGTCCAAGAACATCAGCAAGGCCCGAAAGATGAACAGAACGCACGTCTTCGAGACATACTAGACGAGCATATTAATGACTTCTACAAGTTTACTGTCAATGCCCGGGACTCCATCGAAGGCTTTCAGGGCTCGCTCAAGTCGTACCACGAGTCAGAAACACGAATCAAAGAAAATCACCCGGAGCTGAAGCTCGGTAATCTTATTGGGGACTTGCGTCGGGATCTTACTGTACGTGAGCTCGAGCTGCTGGGAAAGGTGATCGGCTCTTTTTCAGCGCCGAAGTAAGCAGCCGACTTCAACAGGTCAACAAAGTCAAAGAGACTGAAAAGTTAAATAGTAACCTAGGGTTACCATAGAAGCCAAATTCGAGTCAAGTTCGATCATCCAATAGTTCGGCTTAATTTTGTCTGTTTTTGCTCCTTTGCGCGTAACACCTGCAGAATCTCATCTGCAATTCATAGAACTTTTACATTCATACTCTTCTTCACTGCTTGTATTATTTGGCGGTCGATCTCTTGTGAAAATCATATAGGAGAAAAGTTTCTTTGTCTAATACGGAATCACTACGTGGCTCGCGGCTCTATTCGGTTTCTTCGCCATGATGTAGATCCATCACTTGCTGCTGTGCTTTAGTAGCTTCAATATTTGATGAAATATGAATCAGAACGGTGAAAGAACCAAAGAAAACTTGAAGCACATACCTCTCACATGAATCATGACAGTGTCCATCACATGGCTTAGTGCAATTTTGCCCAGTCAGCGCTCAACTTCGCACCATGTTCCTTTGTGTTATTGTCTCCTTCGACTTTTGAATTCACTTCCGTTTCCCTTGTCTTATGACTCCGGCTCTTTGAACAAGATTTTCGCTTGTATAAATGTAGCGAGTTTTACATTTCGTAGACTACTCATAATCTTGACTGGCTCAACTTCTAACATGAACAACTAGGGAGCTATTTAAACATTTCTCGGATAATTGGAAGGTCCTCACACACTCTGCACTCGATTATTGAGCTCTCAGAAAGACCCGCATTCGAGTCATATTTTGACCATATTCAGGTCGAACACAAAAGAACAGAGAAGCAAAAATCCCATCACAATGTCCTCCTGGCTTGAAGACATGAGGATTCAACTCTTCCGAGCCGATCAAGACATCGACATGGTCCGCGCCTACCCTAACAGCCTCTTTGTTAAGATCCCCAACAACGACCTCCGCCCATGGAGAACCCGATGTCAACAGCTCATCAACTACCACGCCATTCTCTACTATAACGCTTCTCTTTTCGGAGTTTCTCGACACCCAGAGTACGCGTTTACAGGAGAACACCCCTCTACCTATCTCCGCTCACAAGTGGAACTTGAACGACATGTGCGGGAATTTCGCATCTTCTTGAGACTACTCAAAAGCTACCAGGATAAAATCAGCGACGCGCACGAGATGTTTACTCCTCTTACCAGCTCCTCTGAGTGTCTTCAGGCGAAGCAGAAACTCGATTGTGCGTCGTTCGTATGCCTTGTGCAGAAGACGGCCGATGCGATCGAGAACAACCCTAACATGGTCCCAGTCCTCTCTGATTACTCTGGGCCAAATTGGCGGGACATCACTGTGAGGAAGGATCAGACCAAACGGTTCGGACTGAATGTGTGAAGAAGGAAGCGGCTAGAGTAGCGAGCATATTTGTTGTTGAATTGGGAGGAGGAACGAAGCTCTCTTTTAGATAATCTCAGCTCAAGCAAGTTCATCTAACTACCACGCAGACTCTTGATGATTTAAACAGTGCTCCGTGATATTTCCTTTAAATATGATCATTACCATCAACCTTAAATTTCAGGTGTTTCAGTGTTAAGAATAGAGCACAACATCATCCATACATCTAGAGGATCTGATTTTGCGGCCAAGGAGACTCGAGCAACATCTGCACCTGTAGAGCAGAGGAAGGATATCGGTCCAGAATCCGTGCTTGTCCATGGGCCTTATTGATTGGTTATAGATCCATGCTTGTTCTATTTGGATAGAAATAGGGGTGAGGAAGGAGGGAGGGCACGAAGACTAAACGTGCGTAGTACTGTCTTCAATGCATCGATGGATTGTGCCGATCTTGCCCCCTTTCGGCACCTGCTGAATTACCCGCCACGATTACTTACCATTGTAATTGAAATGGTCACCGAAATTTTGGATAGGGAGGTCAGTCTCTTGTTGACAACTATCGTCTCGGATTAACGCACGGAAACCAAGTTCAAGACATGTACAAACAAGTACTGGCAAGTGGGACTGGTTATTCACAATCTTGGTCTAGCCCGATGCAGACCAGTGGTCAGAGTGTTGACCCAAGTCCATGGAGAACCGCACGTAGCGAGTCCTGGTGCGTACCTCCTCACCGACCAATTGTCGTCATACAGTCTGATTTCCCGACTCGTCGCAGTCACTCGTTGGAGGTTTGTGAGGTACATCTATCTATAGATAAGCTCAGTTGGTCGAATCATTGAGAAGCTAAGGTGGGGCCATTGGCGAAAATATGAACAAAAAAGCGGGTCAGTGTGGGCTGCAAATCCTAGCAGCAGGAAATTGCCTACCTTTGCGCATTAGGCGCGCCGCGACGGTGGGAAAGAGAAAAAAGAAAACAGAGGAGAGAAAGCCAAAACCTCCAAATTCGACGTTCACTCTACCCAGTGAACAAAGCAACATATGGACACGCCTTTCTCTGATCGGCCGGGTGCAATTTCTAGGTAGATGCCTGGTGGTAAATAGCGATGATGATAATATCTTGGCAGAGTGTGGGATGACACTGTCAAACGCAAGGTTCGGCATCCCAAGCCATCGTTAGTTTGCATGAAAGACGGGAAGATGGCGTGCATGCAGCATGTACTATGGTCACTAGGAGATTAAATGTTAACGGCCTCCACCCCCCCACCGCTCAATACATACACATACGCCACTAAGGTGACATTTTCTAAGCTGTGCCTGTATTATATACACTTTATCACCAAAATTACCAAAGACCCACTGAAATTTCATACCCCAACGACCATAGTAGTACAAAGTGACTCCTATTAGGTGCAGAAGCACGCGATTACGTCCAGATTCATATGTGGAGCATCTTGCGTACGATTCTTGCATTACGAAGCTGATTAGGTCCAAGTAAGACAAAGCCGATCTTGCACAAGGATCCCACAAGGATGCCGCAGCAGCGTCTTCGTCAACGGCGTCTACTTCGGAGTTGATGTCAGACGCGCTTTGCGCGACAGTGGCAGGTTGGAGCACCTGGCGCCCGGGACGGTCCGCGGAACCTTATTCCCCGCGGATAGCTTTGGTTTCGGGCCATACTAAGGAAGCTAAGTCAAGGTTCATCGACACCGCGCTCCTATCACATGAGGACAGGGATTCGTCGATTGGTCTGCCAATTCGATATGGATGCAGAGGTGTGAGACGTGCAAGTTTCCAGGCTCCTATTGATGTCACGAATGAAAAATTTCTCGCGGGGTCTGAGCTCCAGGTGCCGCGTAAGGACTGATTGCGCTCGTGGCATGGCGGTGGCAACTTGCCAATGGCGGAGACGGGGTACAAGGCATCTAAGACCGACAAAGGCAATCGACGTTGAGATCGGTGAGGTCTTCTGGGCCACGCTGGTTGCAACACTAGAATTGTACGGGGTGGCGATCCTCGCCTAGCTGAACAGCTCACATGATTGGTATAGTCACGGTGGTTTCTTGAGTCCCAGCGTCCAGTTGTTCCGCAGGTGACGCGTTGGCAAAGTTCAGCCGAAGAGCCCCTGGAGCATCACCGGATCGCTGCTCAATGCCTACCGCAGTCGCGTACTCTACCTTTGATTCGATGCGAGAGGGTACCAAAACGCCTGGACTGTGTGAGGAAGGCTTCTGAGGCCCATTGGCAGAATCCCCACTGCCGATCCCTTAGACCCCTGGATTGGCGCAACAACTTCACGCCTTGCCCCTGGCCCCCTGCCTGCCGTGCGGCGACATCTGGGTCTCAGCACCCGCTTGTCACACCTGGGCCTCAACACCCTCATCTCCCCTCTATTGTCACTTTGACAGAAGCGTGCCCAGGAAATGCTTCCCAATTCCGTACGGGCCGGCCATCTTTGCCTAAGAAGCATTGACTTTCACCTGAAGCAGGTGTTCCCCGGAAAGAGCGTCTATAGGACGCGAATCTAAAATTGGTTGACATCGATTCTCTCCCAGACTTCGCAAGGGTCAGCGGCAATGGATGGGCCTCACGAACTATCGCCGATCTGCGAGAACCATTCAGATACCGCCTGAAGGAATGCAGCGTGTTTCCCAGCTTCCTTCGTACGTTTCCAACTTGCGTTTGTACTGTCTTAGGTTAGGTCCACCTAAGTCCAGATACGGTGAACTCTCGGTATCAACAATGTCCTGGGATAAGTTTCTCAGTCATCAAAAAGCGATCAGTACTGCCTCTAGATCTTAGCGTTCAAGAAGCTTAGTGATATGTAGTTCTAGAGGTAATCCAGATGCGTTTACCAGAAAGACAACAATGAGACTGCCAACACGTCCTACGTTCCCGTTGCGCATATTATGGTTTAGGGCCGTCCTGTTTGGTTCAGTAGTGTTTGTGGTGCAATTACGTGCTTAAATTATATCAATTCGAAAACACCATATTATACGAAATTTTCTGAAAGGCATTTGAATGCGTTGGCGGGTAGATTTTTGTTTAATTGTCAGATATCAATACCCTACGACAGATAAAGATTCTGGATGAGAGAAATTTGAGAAAGCAGACGCAGTGTCGTCCAATTCATTCGTCAGACCATCGTAAGCTCGTAATTCGTCATTCTGGGTGATTTTAGGTTTTTCGTTGAAAAAGACAAAATAAGTTCCTTCAAGAACGTTGAGAAGTATGTAGAGTAGCTCTTCTTTTATTTTTGGCATTTCTTGTTAACCCAGACGGGAATTCCACCAAAATGAAGTCCACAAATAAGTGAAGAAAAACTGCCCCGTCAAGGTTGCACAAGAAAGAAACGAGACCGTCTTGGCTGAGTTGTGTCGACAGCTCAGCGAGCTTGCTCAGTCTCGTGTACTGTGCGGATGTGGCGGGTGAGGTTGTCTTGTCGCGAGAACAACTGAGAACATATCTGGCACCATCGCTCACGAAAATGAGTGTGGACACTATCATAGTGTCGTTGGACATCGGTTAGGACCTTGAAAGGGTAACCGCATCGAGGGCAATAGTACCAGCCGTCATCAGAGCGCGGGAAGCGTGGTGCTCGACGACCTGCAAGTGTGGGAGACGTAGTTCCTTGAGTTGTGCTAGTGCCACTGCTTTCGGTCGTAGGTGCCCGCCCAACAACATCTGTTTCCACATTGGAGCTATTTTGATGATAGTGGCATCGATAGAGTCTCTCGTGAGCAAGACGTCCGCGATCTGATTGGACTGGGTCGAGGTATGCATCGAGAAGACCCTCACCGTCCAATGCGATAGGATCCGTGGTCAGGAAGTCTGCGTAGAATGGCGCATTCAAACCAGTTGGAGCTTTTGCAATTTGATAGTTTCTGTCACTGAAAAAGAGAGTAAGCATTGAGAATGATGACTGGTTCCTTGAAAAACATACTCTCCAGCTGAGTGAGAGCTCCAGCTGCCAGAGCTCGTATGACCATTGAAGTCAGAAAAACGGTTCAGCGACATGTCGTTGATAGAGAGAGAGAGAGAGAGATTGCTCGAGTAAGCAATACTGCAACCTTCTCCTCACGAACCGATGAAATTTCGATAGGGGGTGGGTGTTCAGAAAAGTAATATCCAAGCTACTTTGTAATCTTATAGAACATCCGGGGAGGGGGTTTGTTCATTTCCATGGCTCGGGCAGCGCGATGGCTTTCAGGGACATGGATCGTAGAGAGACAGCAAGTCCGTACACAACTCATCTCCATCCTCCCTCTGCTTCTTCTTGGCACGAAAACTCATCGTCTGTAGACGAGCATCCGATGTGATAAGTTGTAGCAGCATGCAGCTGTTTCATTTGCTTCGCCACCAATGCCAATGGATATGCTCTGTTCATGGCATGGTGGGGTGACTTGTGAGGCCCATATGATTGAGGAGGCGCACGGGTCCGACACAACATCTCCTTTGTCTCCCATTTCCTTGCTTCCGAACACAGATGAGGTTCTTTATTCGTCGGCCAAAGCCCCGGCGTGAAAAAGAGGCAGCAAGATGACAATCCCTCACCCGTTTCGCGTCTCGGGCACGTGGGAGACGGACGAGAAGGCAGCGACGAGCACTCGCTGGAAGGAGCGGTGGACTAGGGCTGAGATGGGCACATGTTGAGAAGCGCCAGCGATGATGACGGTGGCTAGGATGGGTTAACCGCTTTGATATGATTGTGAGGATAGAATCTCAATGGAGCATTGTCATACTGACTGGTTCGATATCTTTGCCCAGATGTTCCCCCAGAGACAGTCATTGCGATGAACGCACGACTCTGTGCAACATTAGTGCCGTGAGCTGGACTGCATCAAACAACTTCTGCAACCGCGGCATTCGTCTTTTATAAGTATGGATCAATCAGCCTTACCGGTAGCAAAATGCGCCACAAGTCAGGCTCTTTTCCACTCTGAAACCATTGAACCAATTGGCTCGAGTGAAGCCTCACCGAAAGGACGGGAAGTTCTCTTTCTGGGGAAGGCTGTGTTGCAAATCTATTCCCACCATGCAAAAGCAACCCTCCAGCCAATACCAGCGACTCTCAGGCAGAGAGCTGACCCCCTGTCTTGAGCGCTAGCAAGGCTGACGGAATTTGATTCAGCCTGTGATCAGTACTCGTGAACATATAAAAGGCTTCTGGCTTGGTACGAGGTTGCTGTCGACTTGTAGCTTGTTACCAGCGTTTTTCGGACATCTGAAGCTTAGGGCGATAATTGCTTCTTATCTTCGTCCTCTTCCTATCGGGAGTGAAATGTCGTGCGGAGCCTTATCAAGAGATTTGAAGAACTTACACCGATGTTTGCCCCCTTCGCGTCATTTTCACAAGGCTGAGAGCGGCCTCGGTCGCTTGTCGGGCATCGTGCTGCTATTCACGTTGTTTGCAACAACGATCAGAGATGAGAGCTGAAGGGTTCGCAAAATATATATTGAAAGGGAAGACGGTAAGCGTCATTGACATAGCTGGATCCAGCCTCCTCGATCTTATCGCGATCGTAATCATACCCTATGAGCGTCACTCTCGAGCTCGACATCGTCCGTGTGCGGAGACAGCGTGGCGCGAATGGCACTTCCAATAGCGGAGAGTCGCAGTTCTATAGGTGAGAGGCTCCCTGGTTAGTTTTTTTCCACAGTCAGCCATTTGTCAAAACTTGCTGATCAGTGCAGTAGTTCGAGCGTCTGCGGTGTTGTCATTTTTCATAGGTGCCTGTTGCACGAGTCATACAGAGCTTTGAACGGCGTTGTCGGTGCTACGTTGTCCCTGACCGTCTAATTTCAAAATGGCGATTCGCAGTCAGTCTCGTGAAAGGATTCTCAAAATGTCTGACGTATCAAGAGCAGTTCAGTATGCAGAGGCCTGCGCTAGTCAACGGCGACCATGTCGCGCTCTCTCGAGATCCCAATCTTGCGGATTTTGGTCGGCCAAGCAATGAGAGGGGATGCTGCAGGGTAGAGAACCCCGCAAGGCCGATGCAGAAGACGCTGAATATCGAGGGCATTGTTAGGAGACATAGAAAGGCGTCGGCGAACTAAAAAAGAGCCTCAGAAAATTGCGAGGTACACTTGCGTCTTAACTGATCGTGGGCCCACAGATGAAACAACTCAGACTCGGGAGGATTTACTATCGTTCACCTTGTTCCACCCGTGCCAAGTGCTGTCCGGGAGCTTCCGAAATTCTTCGAGTAAGCTACTCGATTGCTCCGCCGATTTCCAACATGTTTCCTCCTTATCTCACTTCATTTCTTTACCTCTGCTGCCCAAACCCCTGTTACGTGCTCGTGGTCCGTGCATATCAATCATACATCTCCGTGGTAAACAATTCGTGGTTCGCCAACTTACCAGACACAAAATTTACATTTTGGTCTACGTTATGTTCATATTTGCTCTTGCTAAAGCTTGCTATTTAAATTGGTGACTGTCGGAGCCTCTGCTAAGCATGCTTTGAAACACTATGTGTCTGAGCCAACACCTCCACCCTAACCTTTCTAGCCAATTGGCAGTATCCTATTGGCAGTGTAAAATGTGCCTCAGAGATCGGAATTTTGCAGCTACTCAGGGTTCAAAGGATGTGAAGCGTCCAAATGTAACGATGATAGAAAGGTGGTGAGAAAAGAGCTTTCTTTTCGTCTTTTCAAGACCATATATTACTCGTTATTTTCAACTTCCAATACAGGATAGTCACTCTGGGAGTGAACTAGATGTGGTAATAAACTATGAACCTCGTGGGACTTGAGATAGAGGCCATCTCTCGCACACTTGTATTTGGTGGGAATCCTTTCAATCTAGCCGCCGCCGGTTAGATATCCAATACATGTCACGAGGGCCCTAAGCCGCGAAATTCCCCATATTTCCGTCATTTCTCTTAATATGAACGATGCGCAATCGAATCTTAAGAGAATGGGGTATGTGAGGAAGACCAAAATCCTCGAATTAGTGCTCATTCTGCAGAGCATGTAGCAGTATTTAGAAGATCGAAGAATCGGAAGTGCAGCAGCGAAGGAGCTGTAAGGTCTTCATGTATGAACTCCAAGGGTCAGCTTGTCATATAGAAACACAGGAAGTATCGTCTTGCCCCATTGATACTTGCTGAGATAGCATTCAGGGTTCTCAAGCTGCATGGTGCTCGACACTGACATTTAGACCAACCAAATCCGAAAAGACGGACTCGTTTGTCCGATCCGTAAACTGAGGTCAATCTCATCGATCTAAAGCTCATTAGAGATGGCCAAATTAATTGTTCCTCCCGGACAATAGGAGAAACAATCGTACTCCTCCATTTCGCGTTATGCTTGTGTTTGGCCCATTGGGATTTTCCTATGAACTACTCGAGATCATAGCTTCAAAGAAATACAATCAAATTTGTTATAGTAGAATCTTCTGCGACTAACATTAGAAATAGCTAGCGATGGAAGTTATCCGTAAAGGTTGTATGAAAGCAATATTGACACAGTCCGAAAAGAAAGCGAGTTTTCGTAAATGGTGTAAGCGGCTCCAGGCGTTATATGATTAGAATCGGGCGTTTGAGATATGTGATTGACTGTGAGGTTGTCATTCCTAAAAGTGCCGCAATTTTGTCTTCTTCCCATATCCAAAAACTTCCTGCACGCTCAAAGTCACCTCGGTCAGTACTCACGATAAGAATCAAGCCACGTAGCTCGTGCACTATTTCATCGTGGTAGATTGGAAGACAATACCATCTGTCGACTTCCGTCAGCGATGATTGATTCCGATCCAGCTGCACTTCAGGTTCCAAATCTCTGTCTAGAGCATCCATCTGGGATTCTATTCCTAGGTTCTGCCCTTCGACAGCTGTTATCCATGTAAGAGTGGAGACAGATTGATCTTCTGCTGTGGCAAGGCTAATCTCTAACAAAAGGCCCTGGATCTTTAGAAAGCCACCATAAACCATACCAAATTGGTATTCTTTCTCTGTCAATACTTCGACATTGGTGACTTTAGCGATAAGAGCATCCGGCTTCCATGCATTCGGCTGACAGATGGCTCCATTCACAGAAGCCCAAGACCACGATGGAGCCCTGTGATTCCAGCCACTGGAAGGAAGATGTGCTGTCTGCCAGAGAAGCAGATGCTCGATACCTTTCCGCCAAAACCCGGCCACGTAGCGGCCAGCTACGTAACGGCTGTCTGGAAGTTTTGATAATCTAGCAGCAATGCCAGACAACGCTATCAATTTATCACGGGAACGCGTGACGTGAGATTCTGAATATTTTTGGACCAAATGTGCCCAAAATACAATCAGCCACAAGCGCTTGTCTGGTAGGTGTTGTGGTTCAAATTCAGCTCTAACGAATTTTTCAGGATCAAGTTCCTTAACTCCTCTTCTCATAGGATTACGACCCGGAAGAAGGCCTTTCGGGAGCACTTCTGTTGCGTCTTTCTCATAGCATTCCCAGAGAATCTGGGTCCTACCGAAATGAATCACCCTTCTAGACAAAAGCCGCTCTTGTAGGACCCATCCACGCTGAGTAAGTGGAGCGTCGTCAACCTCTTTCGTCCACATGGAGTTATCGATGATCCGCCAACGTCGGCTTCTGAACTCGGACCTTGTTAACCGAATAGCTGGAGGATTGACATCTGCCGGTATTCTGCTTAGGAAGAGACCACTATAGCTGTTCGGGGCAGAGGTGGCTGCTATATTGAGAGCAGAAGACGCATAGACGTGGTGCATCATATCTGCTTCTCGTCGCCAATCATTCTCGTTCTCATCCTGTAAGATGCACAAACTATCTATCCAAATGTAGCGAAAACCAAGATCACGTGTAATCTTGATAGCATCCTGGAAATTTTTGGGAAGCTTTGACACAGCGATGTTTTTTTCGAATTCTGCAACATTACTTGCAGTGAGTGTTTGGAAGGGTTTTTTACCCCAGCAATGACTGAGAGTAACATAGTCTCCTTGAAAGTCACAAGATTGACTGCCTATAGACAACTTCACAGGACCAGATTCTGACGTTCCAACATCGACCAGCCGAGTGGGTCTCCATTTCTTCGTATATTTCTTGCGTTGACAACGTGTATGCTTCTTGCATTCAGCTAATTGATCACGAATAAAACTTCTGGATTCTTCCGAGTCAGTCCGGCTTGCTGAGATTTGCCGAAAGTATTTTTGCACCGCTTCATACTTGTGTCAGTGATTCTATAACTGCCAGCTGTGTTTCAGGATTGGCTTACGTTTGGCCGGGTAAAGGACGAACAGCTTGTAGAAGACCCTCGGCTCATCCGTTTTCGTAAGGTGAAATGTTATGTTGACGCGAAGCTCTAATGTTGCCTCTTCAACATCCGCAGCCGGCGCTGTATGTAGAAGGTATTCTGTGTCAATAATCGAATGATGATCGGGCTGAACTTCATTCACGATAGCAGAGCAGAGATAACAATGAAGCTCTCTACTATCGACAAGGCTTGCAGTATTTATCCCGAAGTCTGCCCCTTTGCGAATTTCGTTCTCATCGTCACTCTGAATCCGGAGATTATCTAGCATGTTATGACAGTTTAGGCAGACACCATCAAAAATTTCCGGGTCCTCTATTTTTTCGTCGTCCATTTCTTCACTCCCCAGAACATCTTTACTCCTTTGCGATTCCGGTTTGCAGGGGCGCCGAATTCTCTTCAATAGGTTAGGAATCATTGGGTCGTGCAAGAAAAACATTTTGTAAGAAGCAAACGACGCATTGCTCAAGGTCGTGAGATTCGCAAACTCAGAAGAGGCGATGATTAGAAGAAGTGATCATCGGCAGAAGCGATAAGCAAATAAGTCATGTTATCTTTAGGCAGAACAAGGGTGGAAGTGCTTTTGAATCAAGCCGCAGAGAATCCGTTTTCATCAACTAGCTCTAATGATGGCAAAGCAGGGTGGGTCGCTGCGGCTGACTGACTGCGGTGGCTGCCACAAGGCTGTGGCGCTGTTAGTCGTTTAGGTGTTCGTTGGTCAGGCTCCGAGAGGCCCACCTCAGTTTTTGTGAGACTGTCGAAGGCCGATCTATTTGAAACGATGTATCACTTCATTCAAAAAATCCCACAAGGCAGACTTTAGCCTCAAGTAGGTATAAAATCCATTAAAAAGCCTTTAATTAAGCTCTACCTCTTCTTTGCCCCGCACGTGTGGGGAATCCCTGCTTGTAGAAAAATTAGAGCGACTCTCGATCATGCCTCGATCCTTGCGTGCCCTGGGGAGTATAACTATTGTCTCTGCTTTCCTACCAGACCATACAGTGTAGATGGCTTAAATTGATAAACCTTACACGCTTTCGTAAGGCTCGTTGCCTTTGAATATGCAGGTCAAGAATTTCTCAACGCCTAGGGGCGGTCTCTTTCCTGCATGCGATAACAGCCTAGCGGACCTGTGCCACGGTATTTTCAAGCGCCTTTGTATAGCTGACCGCTCTTTCCCTCTTCTCATGCTCCTCTCCGTGTTGGCAGCCGAGGAAACTTCGCACTGGATGTAGTGCCTGAATTAGCCCGCCAGGCAGGATCTTCTTTATCCAAAGAGATGTCTAATCAACCTTCGAGTGGTAAGCGGGATTAGATATGTTCAATGCCTTTTCCCAAGGCGTTTTTGGGAGCTGATGTCTCTCTTCTAATACAGACTGATACCGAGATTTCAAGACAGGTACTACGAATGGGATTGGACTTCATCACCACGACTAGGAGCTGATGTTAAGGCCACCGTCTGCAATGAGTGCAGGGTTAATGATCCGGCTTGCGCCATTACAATGCAACGCGCTGTCTGCCTAGCAGCTTCCGCGATATGGGCCAATAGTCGACCAGGATCCTTATACTCTTTCCCTATCATCATCATATCCATTAAGAATTAGCTGACTCCACATGATCAATGGTTTCACAACATCAACAACTCGAGAAAATACTTCTGTCTCTCTTGATGGAACCCGGGTTGATGCCACTAGCCATAACTTCATAATCATTCTCAGCTAGGCCCATATCATGATCCAAAGTGCCCATTTGGACGATCTGAAAGAGGAGGACTAACCTCTCCAAGACGTGTTGCTGAGTCAGAAAGCGCAATGCTGTCCAAGCTAGAGGTGCACCTTGTGATCTCCCCAGAAGTAGTTCTAGCAGAGTAGAGCACATTAAATCGCCTACCCTCTCAAGGGGGTTGTGACTATGTGCGGAGAAGGACGGAAGGTATCGCCACATTCCTGAAGCTAGGCGTAAAGAGCGGATGCGGAAGCAAGGCGTTACAAAGATCGGAGTGTACGCCTTGACGTTCCGACCTGGATGTCCTGCCAAAGATTCAGGACCTTGGCGCAAAATTGCCAGCGGACTCAGCAACATGTCCCAGTTCGGGGGTATTTATTTGGGTTGAATGGCTTTAATGAGAAGCTAATACTTCAACGCTACAGATAAGCGGTGATGCTGGTATCAATGCAACTATTTCCAGTGCGAGATGCTCAAATATATTTCCGTAGTAAGCTGCCATGAGGACTGGACTCTTTCTCGCTCTGTTCCGCGATTCTCGAAACATGGCCTAGGGGTTTACCAGCGTAGATTCGCAAGCAAGATTCTCCATAGGAAGCAACGCACCTATCAGCCGCAGCCAGCTTCTACCCAAAATTTCCCTTAATCTCGCTCTACAAACCTCGTAGGAAAGTGTGCAACCGCAGTCCCAGTCCGCAAAACGCAATTTCTCAAGCCTACTCCAAACATCCGATGACACGGTGCTGCGGGTCTCTACTGACGTTGCTCGTTACTGTGGCGCAGCACTAGGCCTAGCCGTAGAGGGATATCCTTTGCTTTGTCCGACCGAGGTGATGTGTTACGCTCTGTGTGCATTGCGGTACGATTTCTCATGCTTACTAGACGCTGGAGGAAGGATTTGTATGGGGTAGCGGAGATCCGGAGGCATTGCGTCGTCAGTGTTAGACGACTTTCCGGATCGGGTAGATCTAGATCGATTATACCTCAATCGCTATCAGTCCGTCTACCATTCGTCACGTTCTTCAGGGCAAAAATGAATCTTCAGGTCACTATTCAAGCTACTTTTCGCCACATTTTACCCTCACAAATACGCCGGGCAAGTGCGTTGAAGTCCAATCCCTATTTTCATCGACCTTTCCGTGGCTTTGCATATCGCCACCAACAACCCTCGATGCCGGCTTATCAGACGGTCTCAAAGCGTGAATAAACGGCAGCAAACGCAGGGCTATCACCTTTGCAATAATAGATCATAAGTCATACACCTAGGTTTTTCACCTTCATTTGCTTTGTCCCAGGGTCTGAGCTTGATGAATCCGCCTTCTAGGTGTACGTGCTTGAGATTGTTTGCAAACCAAGACTCGTGAATAAACCCGATGAGAGTATTGCTAACTCGACAATATGAAACAATTTCGATGATCAATGCAGAATTCATCTTTTTACGTATCTGCATAATAGCATTGTTTTCCAAGATCGACCCTTCGCGATTTTCTTTCAAACGAGTATGAGCCCACAAAGCAACAGGTCGAATTTACCACAGGCTACTGATGTTTTCAAATTGCTTGAGGTCTACTCAGCTGCGTCTACAAACCAATGTACACCAACGCTTTTCAATGTCTCTCTCTTCAAGACCTTCAGGCAACCTGTACCGGATTTTTACACGCTTGCCACCAACCAGGTTCTAATCTTTGTTGGCAATGGCATCTAATATTCCGATCCGCGATATTTCGCTTCAAGAGTTTGTCAACCTGCTGAGCAAATCAGAGCCTCAGGATCACCTGGTAATTACGAGCCTTTCAAAGCGGGGCATTCTGTCCCGGTCTTCTACGCCGATGACAGAAGCTGACAACAAGTCCAATGACTCATCGTCGATGACATCCCCTGATACAAAGCTGCACCAGCTATCAAAGCCCACAGCGCCTTTGGCAACTGCATGGTGTCGCGACGTGCGTCGTATCCTGTCTCGAGCCAATGCCGGCGTTATCGCACTCCACCAAGACTTTTCAGTTATACTCAAGGATCACAACGACCTCCACTCGCTCTGGTGCAAACAATATGCTCAACTATTCAACTACCATATTCTTCTTTCACATCACTTGGCCATCCACGACGGGGGCTGGGGAGTGAGTGATTACATTAAGGAAGACTACCGCCGTCCCGAGTTTGAGAGTATCATGACCTTAGAAAAATACGTCACAGGATTCGATGGCTTGGTAACTCAGATCCGGGGTTATGTTCAAGGTATGCAAAGTGGGATCGCGATCCTCGATGGCCAACTCTGGGACCCGGAGATTATGGGTCGCAGAACCTTGACCATTGCAGACATCTTCACAAAGCCAGCGCTGAAGTGCCTCATCTCGAAAATCAGAGACACGATTATGGACTACAATCGATTGTTGTTGATTGTGTGGGACTATTTTGGAAAGCGCGACCCCGACGTCGGATATCTTAAGCGTAGGCAATGCAAGGGAAACAATGAAGCCAGAAATGGCACCGCAGAAGAATCAAAACTTGAAGAGGTCAAAACGTGACGAGAGAGCCGCGAACTGATGAAGCCCTATCCTTTTCCTCTTCTAAATACATCCACATCTAGTACAGCAGCAAAGTAAACAAGGCAGGATCAATCTTCCTCCTCCCAACATCCCCTATATGAGATCCTTAGACTATACAGTCTCATTTTCTCCCTAAAATTGATTTCATTTCCGTATTTCAGTTCCAGGTATTTTCCCATTGTTGTGAGATCCCTGCATTAAATATCTTCTCGAAATTGACTGACCCGTCACTATTCATGAACTATCCCTGAACTATCCCACTGACCCCAAATTTGATAAGAACACCCTCCCTCCGCTCACCCTCCAATTTCTTTCTTATTTAAAAAGTCGTTAAACATCTGCACACTTTTATCCTTCTCAACAGATACTCAACAGATACTCAGTATCGGGACCAACCCGATGCCTCGACGGTGCACCCACAATAAACCTCTTACGCCTCCTCTTCCTCACTCCGATCTCATACAGACCAACCCTTCCATCAAGATCAACCGACCACACCTCCCCTCATCCACTCCATTCCCCTCTGACTCCAGCAGACCTACCAGCGCCCACAACGCATCGCTACCCATCGACCTGGCGTCACACACACTCTCTCTCATGCCCCTGAAGGACCATCTAATCCCACACCCCAATCTCGACACCACCCACCAAAGCACAACAACCATTCCCTCCATTCCTCCCTCTCTTCAGCATGTTCTTCCCCATCCCACACCATATCACCAGAACCAATGACCTCCACCTCTCCCTACCGCCACGATCGGACACATCCCGCTTCGACTCCGTTAAAGACGCGACGCCCACGCGTGCGCGAATACAGATGGTAAGCCACGGCGTAATCCCATGCCACTCTGCTTGGAGTAAGTGTATCTAATCGTCAAAGCAGAGAAGCGGAGAAGATGGTGGGTGGATCTGTCGTCGTGCTGGGAGCTTGGGTTTGGCGGAGGCGAGAGGGCAGGCTTAGGGGTGGGAAAGGGTTTCTGGGGCATGAGGGGGAGAAAGATGGGGGTTATAACGGGGACGGATGGGGGGAGAGTGTGGTATTGCGGTAAAGGATGGGCGCAAATCCAGAACCAGAAACTGAGTGATCTGGTATTTGCAAGAAAGGATAGGGGAACTGGCGCGTATTTACAACGTCCATAGAGATAGTAAAAGATGAAGTGATTTTTCGCATTTAATGCCGAAGCAAGCCATCTCCAATGAGAGGATCTAGGTCTAAACATATGCTATATACAAGAATGTAACTATCTAAACCAAAATCTACCAAAATCTGCACCCCCTCTTCCCTCCTCCCTAACAGCATCCCACCCTACTACCTCCTCACAACATCCCTAGCATGCCTCCTAACCACCTCCCTCACCGCCCTCTTCGCCTCCTTACTCCCCTCCGCCCCGACACCTTCAAACAGCGCCTCCAGAATCTGCCTCAGCAAATCCAGCAGCTGCGCCATAGTCATACCCGCGGTACTGATGGTCTGGCCGGCGCCCGTGGTGGCGGTGGCGACGGGGGCCGCGGAGCTGAGGATGCTGGAGGGGAGGGCGGAGATGGCGGAGGCGATGGGGGCGATGGCTGAGATTGCGCTGGAGGAGGGGTCCGCTGGGGAGGAGGTTATGACGGCTGCGGCGGAGGAGAGGGTTGTTGAGGGGGTGAGGGAGGTTGCGACGGGCAGGGAGCTGGACGGGGCGGAGGTGGATGGGGCGGCTGCGCTGGACGAAGAATTGCCCGTGCTGCCGGAGGAGGAGCCGGTGCCGGAGGAGGAGCCGGTGCCGGAGATTGGGTCGGGGCCGGGCATCGCGTAGGAGCTGAAGGTGGTGTAGAGGTTGAACTCGATGCCGGGATCGGTTTCGGTGTAGAACTTCGTTGCCGATTCGCCGGTGGGGCTTTCGGTGCCGGAGCCGGTGACCTGGAGGTTGATGCATTGAGGGTAGTTCTGCGCACCGTCGACGTTGCCCGCAGAGTGCAGAGCGATGATCTCATGGCGGAGGACGTAGTTTCCTGGTGCGATGTTCGACGGGATCGTAAGATCATACTGGAAATTGTTGCTGATCATATTATCGGTCGCCCATACTCCGGGGTTTGAGCCAGAGATTAGGCCGGAGGTGTCGAACTTGAAAAAGGACAGAGTGCTTGGGTCGGTGACGTCGGCACAATTGGCCTGGTCGCATTTTGCCATGTAGTTGAGGATAGGACCATGGTGGGAAGCCGGCCAGGTGCTCCAGATGAGGGAGACTTTGCTGCCCGCGGCGACAGGGGCGGATGTCAAGCCGGGCTTGCCGGCCTTATGGCAAGCAATGTCGGATGTACCGTAGGCGTCAGGGGCGACATAACCTTGATCCGTAGCATTATTGAACCATCCGATGGAGGTGGGAGGTGTGGGTGAGTATTCCCACGAAGAGGGGTCAAGGCCTTGATAGCTGCATAGGTCAGTAATGGTCTCCAAGGCGAGGAATGGCATCATACGTTTTACCGTCAATGACGATACTGGCGAGATGGCCATGGGCTGCAACCTGGGCGACAGAAGTGAAAAGCGCGGCAAGACCGGCGAAAGTGGGCTTAGAGAAAGGCATGGTCTGTTTGGATAGCAAGAGCGAAAAATGTTCAAAAAGAGAAAGATATCAAATGGATACAGAGAAATGAACCAGCTTCAATCAATGAAGGATGTGAAGGGAGTGAATGATTGAAGTCTGAAGGAGCGACTTAGAACGAAAGAAAGGTGTAGTGTTAAGATAATAAACTGCCATCCTACCAGAGCTTCTTTATATCGTCAGCACCAAAAGCGCTGGATGGTTCGTCGTTTACCGGCTAAGCCGAAGTACCGAACGAAATTGTTCCTTGTTTCATCAATCGTTCGTTAATTGCTGAAGATGAGCACAGTGTGGAGGCTCGTTGCCAAGCAGGGGAGAAGATAGACCCTTGTAGTTCGACAGACAATTAAATTACCGTGCCAGTGGCTCTCAGACCAATCAATTGAAGGTGTTGGGCGGCACGGGGTCAGGAATAAATGAAACGAGATTCCGCCATTCTATTTCCCTGAAGGCGGTTCACAAACGGGGTTGATTTTGTGGGGGCATGACGAGCATTTTTGGCAAAGCATCAAGGAGAGGTGGGGTCGTGCCATGATCGAGACTCGCATCAAATAATACTTGGATGATTTGGACATGAAAGCGATGAGGGCCAAGAGAAGAGCAGTGGGCGTTTCGTTTCCAGTAGATGGCCTTTGATGAAGCGAGCCAATCGGCGATTTACATTCTGTAAAGCTTGGCTTTCGGCGTTTGATGTTTGGTGTTTTATGCTTGACGAAACACACCATCCCCGATGGGGGAGGAAGGCAAGGAGATTGCGCGGGCAGAGATTGTGTAGAAACACGTGGCGAGGTTTTCTGTGGCTTTGCTCGGTCAATTTCAGCCTCTTGCGCCGAAGCTAGTAGACTAACAGAGACCTCGAGAAGGTCGAGGTCAGACACGTGCAGAACGGCTGTGCTTTGAGCTAACACAGCTTTCATTTGAGGGATTCTAAATCCTAAATCACGTCTCCAGAGACGACCTTGAGCCGTCCCTTAGCAACCTCCAAGTCGATAATCCATTAGTCACCGTCGACCACCACCACCACCACCTCCTCCTCCACCGCCTCCGCCGCCGCCCTTCTTCTTTGTCTTGTCCTGCAACTCAATCCACTTCGCAGCCACGCCTCTCCGGCCAAGCTCCTTCTCAATTGCCGTCCGCTGGTCGCCTTGCACCAGAATCTCCATCATCCCTGGCTTTCCGCCGACCAGCTGCCCAACGCTCGTGCTACTCGCGCATTTCTTTTGTAACTCCGCGGCAAGAAGCTCAGGGCTGATGCCAAAGACCTCCACATTCCCGACCTTCGAAACCGTCTTAGTACCAGTGCGCTTCTCCAGAACGATCGAGACTTTTGCTGGGTGGCCAGACTTGGGCTTCGGAAGGTCAGGTACTGCCAGATCCCACTGCTGATCACCCCGAAGCAAGACCCAATGTGGCACACAGAGGACTTGATCATCAAGGAGTCGTCTCAGGAGAGCATCCTTGGTAACCTCTCCAGCTGCTAACACATTTGAGTCTGCGGCGCCATGCGAGCCGTTAAAGACCTTGTTGGCGAGGAACGGGTCCAACTTGACAAAGCGAGGGGACGACGTGTCTTTAGTTATCTCTGGGTGATTTTGAATATAGGTGTGGATGTAAGATGATATTTGTGATCCGGTGTAATAGTCTGTCTTGGAAGGTAAGAGATCAGGTATGAGCTTCGATGATGGACGATACAGTTGTTGCAGCTTGATCGATTGGCCTATAGAAGGATCGGTTCCAGGTTGTGTTGAGCTTGCCTTGCCTCCTCCGCCACCGCTGTCGGCTTTCGCTTTGGGTAACTTGTACGGGATAAATTCGTCGATCTGCCGGTCGTCAAAATCTATGTCCAGTATGATTGTCTCGTTTCGATCGCGATCTTTGGATTTCACAAGCACTTCCTTGTCCAGGTGCTTGATGAATTTCTTCGTTGTCTTCCAGCTTGTCTTCTTGATGGTGTAAAATTGGGCGTGATCGGGCGTGAAAACTGGTAGGTGAGGCTGTATCATTTGGGAGATGAGAAAAGACGGCTGGATGGGGAAGTCAATGCCATAATTTGGTGGGTTCCCCTTGCTCTTCGCAGTGTAGACTGCGTAGAGGAAAGCGTTGTGAAATGCCTGATCGACCTCTTGTGTGGTTGGTTCTTTTCTTTCCACCACCTCACTGACGTCTCGTGCCATGGTTCCGTTTGTTTCTCCCGTGGCTTCTTCCAGAGACGCTCCGCCCTCCTCAGCATCTTCGTCATCCTCTTCTTCAACCATCAAATTCCGGACACCATTTTCAACCTCCTTTATCGCCCATCCCGTAATTTCCGCAGGCGGTTGTCTTCCTCCAGTGCCAGCCTGACTCCAAGCCCAGACCTCATCTCCTTCCCAGTGTACCCCGCTAACAGCATGTCCTTTAACACCCTGCACCTGCTCTAGCCGGCTCACATCGATCTCGCAAGTGCCAACGAATTTTGGAACAGTTGGTGACTCGGTACTAGCTACAGCTACAATTGCATTCTTTGTTGCGCGTTCTGGGAAAGGCGGGCCTCCAGCCAAACCCGGTGTCATCAGGTCCGCCCCAGTCTGCAATTTCTTGACGACGAATCCTGCAGTGTAAAGTAATGGGACCAGCCCAGGGTTGTGCCACAGCGTGTAGATTGTAGGGTACAATCTTAGACTATTCTGACCCATTTGTATCCATAGTATTCTCTCCTCCTGGCCTGGATGGGAGCCAACGTAGATTGTCCCGGACACAAGCTTGGAGTCTGGTCCAGAATGAGTTGTGAATCTTGCCGATTGGCAGTTATCCGGTAGAAGAGAAGCTCGAATAGAGGTCAATGTAGGTATAGAAGGATCTCTATCTGCAGTCTCTGCATGTGCATCCTTTGGTGCAGGGGGGTCGGTTGAAGGTGGTGTTGATGGGATGGAGACTTGGAACTCGATGATGATTTGATCAGCAAGTTTTCGGCGATCGGATGATCGGAGAGGAGACAAGTTTTTGATCTAATGGAGATACTGCGGTCAGTAATACCAAGCGAAGATTGTTACAGGCCAGACGAGTAGAATCTCATTACCTGAGGTTTTTTCTTGAACATTTCGGAGAAGCTCTCAGCGAGCTTGAGGTCGTGAGGGTCCAAGGATTACTAATGGTACTAGGCTAGTATGATAATAGAGATGTGATCGGAATTCATCAAATCAAGTGTCTTTCAATTCTCTGCAAGGTCGTATTTGTAAAAACTAGCTCGTTGTATCAACTCTTAAGCTGTAGTACAGCTGTAGATATTTGTGTGGGGTAAGACGCGTGTATGCCCGGCGACGTCACCCCGCATTTCTCAGAAAACCAGGTGCAACTATGGGGTTTTCATGTGATGGGATTGAATACCCATTGTCTCACACGTTCATTGTCGTATGAGAAAGCTTAATCTTTGAGAAATACATTCACGGAATTGCGTTCACGAAGTACTTTCAGACCGATCACAGATCGCAAGGCTCCCATAAGAGAAATGATTTCCTCGGCCTGTCATTCTTCTGTATTCAAACCTAGAGCTTGCATCTGGGATGCGAAACTCAGAAAGGCCACAAAGCTACCTCATTGAAACCGGAGAATCAATAGGCGGTGAGAATATCTGAGATGCGACGACGTTCTGTGGCATAGAAAATTAAGTAGATCTCCAGGGGCTTCGACTGCCATCATCTCAGACTGTACGACACGTCCTTCTGCATTGGGCTACGGACACCAGACTTGGTGTTCTTGCCATCTTTGCAACATGTAAATCTAGAAGACAAAGAAAACTTCGAATATCATTTGACTTGTTGAATATACAATTTTCGGGCCCTAAGGCATAATCTTGATGGACAATGTATCTCTCCTCCAGGAGCCTCCTGGTAGTCCAGCCCTACCGATTTGGACCCCACCTTCAACTGGAAGCGTAGCGCGTTGGCTACCCAGGCCAAGGACGCGCCTTCCTGTCTATTATAGATCCCAAGCTTCGTAGCCGACATCAACCGAAGGTAACCAGCACACGACCGCCGATGACCGACCTTGCCGTCGTTCTTCCAACATTCCCAACCGACCTTTATCTCCATTTGCTACCTTCCTTGGAACGGCATCACATTAGCACTGCCGACCTAGTCACCCTCGACGCGCTTGAGTTGGCCAAGCGGACACAGCTGCCTGTGCTCGATGTTCGTCGTCTCTGCAAGCACATTGTGGAGTCATTGCACCAGGATTTGCACTTGACAGATTCAGATTCTGGTCCCTTTAGCGATATTTCTTCCCCTACTTATCAGAGCCGACACACAGTGTTGCGTGAGCAGAGGCCCCTTCTCAAGAAGGTAGCCTTCATCGATACTCTCGACGCAGGTTTGAATGATATTCTAGGCGGCGGCATTCCACTGGGATATGTCTCCGAGGTGACTGGAGAAAGGTACGTCACTGTGAGTACGATTTCAATCTTTGACCGATTTCTATTAATTAATCACCGTCTGCAACATTTTGGTCTTACTGAATAAACCAAGCGGAGCGGGAAAAAGTCAATTTCTCCTGACGCTTCTCCTCTCTGTTCAGCTTCTGGTCCACAACGAAGCGAGACGACATGCCATATATGTCAGCACGGAAGGCACGCTCGCCACCTCGCGCCTCGAACAGATAGTGCATGGACATCCGAGACTATCAGCATTGCCGTCCTCTTCTAAACCTTCATTAAGCGCAATCCATGTGGTGCATGCAAAAGACCTTGAAACCCAAGACCATATTCTCCAATATGGACTTGGCCCCGCCGTTCGAAAATTTCACGCGGGTCTGGTCGTTATCGACTCCATCGCGGCAAACTACCGATCCGAGCAGGAGTCCTCATCTGCGAAACATCTAGCCCATCGACAAAATCAGCTCAATAAGCTCGGTCAAGTCCTTCGCAAGCTTGCGGTGGAAGAGGAAATTGCAATTGTAGTAGCTAATCAGGTATCTGATAGACTAGAGCACGTTTTTGCAAGTCCAGGTACCTCAAATCTTGTCTCCTCTTCTCCCCCTGTAGGCTCTTCTCCTTCGCCTATGCCACCTCCTTCATTTGTCTCTCAAGACCTATCGTCGCCAGTGATGACACTTGACCATCAACAGCGGTTCTTTAGTGGCTGGGGGGACGAGGCTGTTGCTTCGGACACAAATCTGAAAACACCCTCTCTTGGTCTAGCTTGGTCAAATCAGATCTCGTGCCGAATCGCATTGAAGATAATTGCCGCGGCGAATGCTGGTACCACACCGGATTATCTCGGTGGAAATCTTTGGAAGCCTCGCAAAAGAAAACGATCAATGAAAATCGTCTTCGCTCCGTGGGTACCTCCATCGGCCGAAATCGAATTCGACATACAAAGGGATGGGGTGTTTTCCATTGGTGGAGTTGAGCATCGACATGACCAGTAAAGCATCCGAGCCTTTTGCATCAATGATACGCCGACCCGCCACCCCTTGGGTGATGTGTGAAGGCCGCAAGAAAATTACGGAACTTTGCCTGATGCATGGCAGCAGTCGACAGTTCTCATGTCCGCGGCTCAATTCCTATGAAATTTCTGGAAGGTGTCACAGGTGTTGGCGGCGGCCAGAGAAGATCTCCGCATGGTGGCCCTCGCCCCCGCAATCCCCGGAATCTGCGGGAGCCTGAAGCTTCCTCAGGTCCTTGAACCACCTGCAGTTTTCTGCTGCATTTTGCCGATCCGCTAACAGGCCGCCTGCCCATCATGATCGAGAGGGCAAGCACGGGCAAGCTTCTGTCTCGCGCAATTGCAGTCCGAGCTGGGTGAAGAGATGCCCACATATGGCCAGAACACGCCCAGCCGTTTTTGAAGGGGACCCTTGGTGACAGCTCTGCAGAGATTTATGCCAGAGACTTGACAGGTAAGGAAAGTGCTCCCTGGCGCTCACAATCTGATACGTCCAAGCCGCACGAAGTGCAACATGCTGCGCAGTCTTCTTGTCCTACTCTGTGCCTTTTCTTCGTGTCTCGGACAAACTGTCTACCTCGCAGGGGACTCCACTGAAGCTCCAGGTGGAACTGGCAATGGCACGGATGGTAAATACGCCACTGACAGCTTACAAAAACCTTACTAAGACAAGACAGGCTGGGGACAGTATCTTGGTGCCATGTTGACGATTCCTGTCAAGAACGATGCAATCGCCGGTCGATCAGCCAGATCTTATACACGTGAAGGGCGCTTCAATACCATTGCTGCAAATCTGACGAGAGGCGATTATGTTGTGATTGAGTTTGGCCATAATGATGGAGGAACAATTGACCCAGCCACAGATAAAGGGCGTCCAGATTGTCCACCGGGCGGCCCCAATGGGACAGATTACACGGTGACATGTCAGACATCTTGTAACGGCACTGCCGAAACTGTCTTGACTTATGAGGCGTACCTTGTCAACGCCGCGCAGATGTTTCAAGACCTTGGTGCAACCGTCATTATCTCGACAGCCACTCCAAACAATCCATGGGAGACGGGGAACTTCACTTGGGCTCCCGATCGATTTGTAACCTATGCAGCAGCCGCGGCAAATGCGACAGGCTCGGTTCTCGTCCTGCACGGGCAATATACCGCTGATGTTTATCGACAACTAGGCGCTGCAAAGGTCGATGCGCTGTTCCCTTTTGATCACACCCATACAAATCCTAGAGGGGCGATTGTCGTTGCGCAGGCATTCGTAACGGCGTTGGAGGCCACTGGTTCGTCATTGAAGCAGTTTGTCTTCGACACGGTACCGGCAGCTTGCTGAACAGTGTTCGAACATGCGGTGACGAAGTTTGTTAGCTTGACCAACCATTTAATCTAATATTGCCGTAATCGTTTTCGGGATTGCCGAAGCATCTTTGATCTTTGATGCATAATTTCGTCGGTCCTGCAGGACTAACTTAGTGGGTCCTCCAAGAACGCCTCCCGTCTCCTCCGGATTCTAGACCCACCTCCGACCCTCTACCAGAATGCATTCCACATGTCAGGAGCACAAAGATTTAGTTACTTGGCAGGACTTATTAATGGCATCAGCAGACATGAATTGCCTCATTGGTCCCAAAATGGCTTGAAGGTCCTCGAAGAAGCAAACGGTTCTCAGTTAAGTTCTCGATGGTGGCTTTGGCGATCATTGAAGATCCTTGTCGATAATGGCAGCTGACTATCAGCCTTACCTAGGAACACCAAGGCATTGTTCTTCGATTATACGACCACTGATTCATCGTGCAGTGAAGTACCGGTGTCGCCTTCTTGACTGGGGAGGAGCAGTGTGACATAAATCAAGTATCGCATCCACATTCATCCACGCTCGAACGCTAGCCTCGGATACCACTTACGACCTTCCGCTTTCGGACCGTCCTCGTAAACACAAGGGATATGATCATGAAGCTTGAAAAGATGGATAGATCCAGGGCAAGGGAGGGACATGCGCGGTTGCAGAGATGCCGTCGCCTCAGGTTCGACCTTATGGCACCTGGGAAAGCCCGATTTCTGCAGATACATTCGAGGTTGGTGGGGTAGAGTTGGATTCTGTTGTCGTCAATGTAAGGCTGGGGAGAAAGGCTTTGTACCACGGTCCGAAACTGATGAATCTAGGAATCAAATGGAAAGATTTACCTACTCGAGGTGCGGCCAGATGAAAATGGACGATCAGCCATCGTAGAATATTCTGACGCAGGCCGCCGAGACGTTTTGCCCAACGAATACAACGCTGCGACCCGCGTGCATGAGTATGGCGGTGCTTCTTTCTCCGTGAGTACGTTGACGGGTCACATTACATTTGCGGACTTTAGCTCCAATACCATCTTCGATCTTGACCCAGAGACTGCGACCGTAAAGTCTATCGTGGAGAAGGATGAGAAGAATTACTTTGCAGATTTCGATATCGACCCAAAAGATCCCAGATGGGTCATAGCGATCAAAGAGGATCACCACTCAGATGTGATTGATGAAATCATAAACACGTTGGTCGTCATCGATTCTAGAACGAAGAAGGTCGCCACGATTGCACAGGGAGCCGACTTTTATACATTTCCTCGCTTTAGCCCCGACGGTCAGACCGTGTGTTGGATACAATGGTATCACCCAAACATGCCTTGGCTCGACACTGAGCTGTGGTTAGCAGATTGGGATAATGGTGCTGTCAGCAATGCACGGAAGGTCGCGGGCAAAGGAGAAAGCATAACTCAACCGAAATGGGGACAAGACGGCTCGCTATTTTATGCGAGCGATCGATCGGGTTTTTGGCAGCTTTACCAACGACGAGGAGAGGACACAAGGCACATCCGTGTGGAAGGTCTGGAGGAGGCGGAGTTTGCAGGCCCGGACTGGTTCCTCGGAGCGTGAGTATCATTCAATCCATGCGTTTCCGATGGTAACGTTCAATAGATCTTGGTATGCTCTGTTAACGACCGATACACTCGTTGCCTTCCCGAACTATCAAGGGTCTCAAAACGGTATTGTCGTTGACATAAACACTGGCAAATATGTTGATCCAAAGTGGCCAATCAATCAGCTTAATTTCAATGTCGTTCAGCGGATATCTGACACAACCTTGGCAGTTGTTGGTATGACGGCTCAGGCACCAACAGCGCTGTACCAGCTGGATATTACAAACCCCTCAACAATTAAAACGCTACGAAACTCCATCAACATACCAATTCCGACGTCCCACCTATCACCAGCTTTAAACTTCAAATTTCCCCGGACGCATGGCTCGGGAGGCGGATTTGCATACTGTCTCTTTAAGCCCCCAACCAACACCGACTTCCAGGCACCGGAAGGCGAGCTCCCGCCGCTCATTGTTGCGCTTCACGGTGGCCCTACATTCCAAGAAGGGTCCGGCTTCAAACTCCGTGACCAATACTGGACATCACGAGGCTTCGCCCTTGTCCAAGTCAACTATGTCGGCTCCACCGGCTATGGCAAGTCGTACATTCGCCTCCTCGATACCTACATGGGAGTCAGAGACATCGCCGACGCCGCTAGCTGTGTTGATTTCCTTGCGGGAAAAGGCCTCATTGACCGGAAACGCGTTGGCGTCACGGGCCACAGTGCGGGCGGCTTCTGCACTCTCCAGGCCGTGACCAACTATCCAGACCTCTACTGTGCCGGAGTGGCCGAGTCAAGTATCTCTGAGATTGGAGTCCTTTTCAAGGAGATCCACAAGATGGAGTCGCGGTACCTGCATGGACTTTGCTTCACCCCAGACGCGACAGAAGAGGATCGCAAACGGATCATGCGGGAAAGAAGCGCACTATACTTGGTGGACAAAGTCAAGGCGCCATTACTCATGACACATGGCCTGGATGATAAGGTTGTACCGCCCAATCAGGCTGAAATGATGGCTCAGGGGATACAAAAGAAGGGCGGGATTGTGAAGGTCTTGAAATACCCTAATGAAGGACATGTGTTGCATGATGGAAAGCACGTGAGAGATTCTATCCTGGAGACGGAGAGGTGGTGGAAGGAGTACTTGTTAAAGGGAAGATAATATCCTTGGGATCAGTAAATGGTCGGTGTTAATAAACTTTCTAGAATTTGCATCCCATCACATAGTGCTGATTAGAACATACGATACCTTGAATCTGCCATTGCGGAAGTTGTCGATCTCCATCGTGCATGGCCTACAGCAGTTACGCTTGACAGCGTTCGTCCTGCAGTGAACCAGGCACATTCCTGCTTTTTCGCTTGCATCGTATTCTTCCCGCGAACACAGTTCTTACGTATGGCAAGAAGTCAGACCTCGTTCCGCCTTAGAAGGATCACTTCCTGATTTGGGGATGCCAAGGTGGCTTTCCCTCTTGGTAGCGGCATCCTTCTCAACTCGCTCAATCCTCAGGCGAATCGGTTAGCATTATTCCTTTTAGGATAGCCCCTGCCCGCTCTATGCAGTTTCAAAAAACGTCGACATCTCAAAGGCGGAGAAAACGCAGTACAATCTTACTTCAGATAGATGCAAAGCTAACAAACAAATGCGCATCTGAAAGCCCATCGTCATTTTGCCACCTTTAATGTCCGGGGACCACCCCATAAGGCCGCCTATCTGAAACTTGATGTGGGCAGGCACCTAACCTCCCGGGGAGAGGCGAGCACGCGACCGGACACCCACATTGGCCGGCCAGCGCCCAGAAAAGCCCCCAACATCCAAGCCAAGATGGCGGGAGCCGAGATTCCGGGCGCACCCTGGCTTCTTGGCCCGGGACGCCCTGCAAGTTGAGACGACCGTTGGCAAAGAGGATAGCGGCCGCGGTCTGGAGGTGCAGTCTTACGCGGCCCCCTTTTCATCATTGACCGTCCCGGTGGACCCAGGTGACTTGTTCCACCCACCCGCTCATCATGTGTGGAAGATGTCAGACCTCAACCGCATCAAAGCACCATATCAGTGATCGGTCGATACGCCCACTACATCACCGCGCTCAGCGTAGTAACACCGCGGCAGTGACCGGAAGGTGGTAGCCCGAAGTTTGCCGCCAAGCCCCACGAATCTGGGCTTTGATGCGGGCTTGGTAGAGGAAGGAGTTGGTGATGGCTTCGAGGCGTGTCAGACATACGAATCATCTGCCCCCAATGCGGCATGCACAGCGAGTCCACAGAGGTTTGCAGGCCAAGGCCGAATATGCCACTCGACGCATTATTGAGTGATTCCATAATACGACTACCTAAGGTATGTACGTACTGGCCGCCCCGGTCGCTTCCCTGTGATTTATCTCCGGCACACCAAAGGGGAAGCATCGACGGCTAAAGCGGGTCTTGCCTGCAGACGGAAGCTGAGCACGCGACTGAGCCAGAGATTTCGACATCATTCGCTTAAGCCCGTCGTTTCCCTCTCAAAGCCTGACTGCAGCTCTTCCGGACCTCTGCTGTTTGTCTTACTGTTTCTTTTGTGTGCAAATGTCCATCTCCTTTGAATGAACGCCTCTTTCCCCATTCCACCTATTGACTCAAGATCTGGCGCCCTAAGAGATAACCTATCTATTGTTCACCACGGAATTTGCTTCCGAGATTTCGAGTAGGACAAATTTCCTGCACTCTCCCAGACCAATGTCCCCTTCAACCCTAACCGAGGATGATTCCAACCCTTAAGCTACCCCAGCTTCTTGCAGTTGGCCTCCTCGTCGCATCAACCCTCTCTCTCCCTCCTCCACACAAGCCTCAACCGAACAAACTTGCCCCTTCAACCTCAGACTCTGGCCCAAAATCCCCACCATCCAATTCTCGGACACGGAACAGTACGAATATCTGCGTTGGCCAATGGGAAGAGAAAAACCTCGTTGAATGGGAAAAGCTCAAATACTTTCATGAGCCTGGCGGCGACGATATTTGTGGTCACTACGACAATCGCTTCTTTTCCGATGTCGTCTCCTACGAAGAAAGGACCGACACCCTCACCAACATGATCCGCGCCTATCTGGTCACTTTCCGCACTCTTGGCCTCGAAACCTGGATAGCGCATGGCACCCTGCTAGGGTGGTGGTGGAACGGCAAGATGCTCCCCTGGGACTGGGATGTGGACGTCCAGGTCTCCTATCCGACAATCATCTATCTCGGCGAACACCTCAACATGAGCACTCATACCTACGTCTCACCAGATGACGGCATAGCGCGGGAATACCTCCTCGACGTCAACCCTCACTCCCGCAACATCTCTCGCGGAGATGGAACAAACATCATCGATGCCCGCTGGATCGATCCGGTCAATGGGTTGTACATTGATATCACAGCGCTGAGTGAGAAGCATCCCGACAAGCAGCCTGGCGTGTGGAGCTGCAAGAACAGCCATCGATATCGGACGAAGGATCTCTATCCCATGCGGACGAGTACTTATGAAGGCGTTCCTGTCTCTATACCTTACGCATACAACCAGATCCTGATGGAGGAATACTCGTCGAACGCATTGGTGAAAGAAGAGCATGAGGGGTGCGTGATCCGATTCTAATCTTCAGGCTTGAGCCATGCTAATTCTTAACAGCCATCGATGGTACTCGGACCGTCGGGAATGGATACCGATATCTTCCAGCAAACCGCACAAAAAGAAGTCAGGTTAGGTTGAACTGTTCGCATCACATCACATCACATAAATGGGTTTTGGCATTGTGGCATTTGCGGCATAGCGATATTGCATGATACCCCCGATCAGATCAGGTCATTCAATGCATTTTGTGGCGTTTTTTGACAGCATTTCCGGAGGAAAGAAAGGCTTTTTGGACACTACACCCGGTATGGGGGATAGCGAGATTGTATTTACGAGAAGAGGAAAGAAAAGGACAGGACAGGGATGGAGACTATTATTCAATTCAAAGTGTCTATTCTTTAGAAGCGTCAAGCTACAGTGGCTCGCTTGTAAATTATACTTCAAACCTACAGTACTTTTAATCGCGTCCTCCTAGCATCGAAATAGTGTCGTCCAGCTCTACAGATATACCTTAGTCTTCCATCCCTCTCTCTCATCGAAATGCTCTCTGCTGTACTTGACGCTGCTCCAAACTTAGGATGCTTTTCATCCTTCACTACCACGTCGCCCTACCATACCGTTAAAACGGTGCCTCTCACTTCTCCAGCTATCCCTTGCAATCCCTCCCTCCCTCCCACCGAAATGCTCTCTCTACTCTCTCCTCTCCTCTCCTCTCCCCTCCGTTCCACGCCATCCCATCCCATCCCCTCCCATCCTCTGCTGTTCCTACCTACCTACCTACCTACCTACCTACCTACCTACCTAGCATGGCATGGCAAATCCCACCCTCGCATCGCATCGTGTTGCGTCGCGTCGTATCGCGTCGTGGATACGTCTGGGTTGTCTTATCTTGTCTTGTCTTGTCTTGTCAGACCGCTCAAGGTAACGCAAGGTAACGAAGGTAACGAAGGGAACGCAGCTTGGGGTGTTGGCTGTGCTAGGCTGGGCTGGGCTGGGCTGGGCTGGGCATGGGCATGGGCATGGGCATGGCTTTATGTTGAGGTTGTTGATGGCGGTATCAATTCTGCGGTGAGGGATGTAGGGGAAGAGTAGTATGACTTAAGTAGGTGCCTAGGGTAGGCGATTGAGCTCACGTTGGCATGTCATGTATGTGTTGTGTCTGTAGCTCTGTAGATCTGTGCGTGGTGAGGGCGCTGTGCGGATCTAGGCTAGGTTAGGGGATTTGATTGTTTTATATACGGGAGGGAGGGAAGGGAAAAGGGAAGGGAAGGGAACGGAAGGGAAAGGAAGGGAAGGGAAGGGAAGGGAAGGGGCGGCTTTTTCTGGGATTATGAGGGAAGGGAGAGAGGGAGGGCGAGCGGCAGGATGGGGAAAGGCTGAGTAGACGCTGTGGACGACCAGGTGGGATGTGTAGATATGGCGAGGAAGTAAATTAGATAGGAGGTTATCTGCTGGTCAGGGAGGGACAGGCTGTTGATGGCTGGGAGATGTAATAGAAACCGCGACATATACCGATCGTTCTTGCTCTTGGTGGTCATAGGTTTGATTGAGTCTATGTAACTCGTTGGCAGCCATCGTCGGAGTTTCTTGTAGTAATTGGGGGTTTGATGGCCATTGTTCACGTTCTGATCTTGATAACGAGCGAGAGACTTTTTCGATTGAGAATCTCTCTTTGCAAATGTCATCGGGATTATAGATACCTCGTTAAAATATGCTCTTTTAGAAATCTATCTTCCTAATTTCCCGATTGAGGGAGGAACGTTCTCATATTTCCATATATATAGGAACACATATAGGAACACAAACCATATATTCGACCTAGCAAAAAGCCAACAAAACGATCCACAAAGAAGTAATGATATAATTACTGTGTTAACAAGAAAAGAAATACTATTAAGGGAGACTAGGACTTAAATTCAAAATCACACACCTCTTCTCCTCATCGGTCACTGGTCGCTCCAGGCGTCCGGTGACTACTAGATGAATTCATTGCAGTCCCACCACTGATCCTTCTCATCTCCATCAAATTCCGCTTGTTGTTCGCAGGTGGATATACTGGAATTGAGGTCTTCTGAGAGAGATTTTGAGGATCGCTCAGAAATTGTGTCGCTTGCGTCATCAGTCTCATCGTCAGAATACCTGGCATATTCGGACGCAGTCTCGCTTGCAATGTCTTCTCCATCGTGGGACTCCGCGTATTGCTCGGAAGCTCCTTCACTTATGTCATCCTCTTCTTCAGATTCCGTGGGCAACTCTAGGGCCGATTCGCTTGCATAGTCTTCCTCTCCTTCGGATACTGTTGGCAACTCGGGAGCCGAATCGCTTGCATCGTCCTCCTCTCCTCCCAAGTCAACATATATCTCGGGGCGTGGCCGCACATCAGCCTTGGGACCTCTCTTCCGTGGAAACGACCGCTGGCCTTGTTCCAGAGGCTTCAGACTTAAGCAAAGCCAACTCCATTCAACATAAGATGGCTCAGAGTAGAATGATCTCTGTGCCATGTCCTTATAATCATTACTTACCGCTTCAAGTCTCTGGATTATTGAGCCGAGGTCATCTTCCCGAAAGACCTTGGGCGAAGTCGCGAATCGCCGCGCCTCCTTTGACATGTAAGACTTCAAGCCGCGAATCTGGATATTCAGTCTTTCTGCGCAGTTTTTCAAAAGAAAGACGTTGAGAGGCACGGATTGGGGGTTAAGAGTAGGATTAAGAGCAGGACAGCATGAGGCAATAAGCTCGTCACTTGAGGGATCGGGGTGAATATCTGTGTTAAGGTATCTGTTAAGGAGGAACTCCGCTAGAGTGAGGTCCTCAATAACGTTGGATATGACATAATCGCAGTGGTTGAATGTCTTTTTGTAAGATGTGTCTGTGCTAGCGACACGTTTGAGTATAGTGAGGGCATATTTGTGCACCTTCTTGTAAGTCTTTTGCAGTTGAGGAATAATGGCCCTGACTTCTCTGATTAATTTGTGCGAGGAGGCCTCAAAAGGGCCCCTTCCTGAACGCCATGATAACAGCTCGGATGCGACAGTCTCTGCTGAACGTAAACTGACAGATTGAATTCTTCTTAGATCCGCCATGAGATGCCGCTCAATTGTGGGGTTTGTACGTTGTCGTTTTGCGTGAATGTCAAGCTCTCAGAATTAGTATGGAGACCTGAGAGATTGAGGATAAGAAGCAGCTTAAATATTTACATGCGCATCTCAAAAGCCTCATCTGAGCTAATACCAAGTCTAGGCTATTTCCTATGCGGACTAAGTCAAACAACATGAGCAAGCGATAATAGACAATGAAAGTGAGTCCCATTGCAGAAATTGTTGAATAAGAAATGCTAGGAGAGGTGGTCAAAGATATGACAATGCGGGAGCTCAAAATCTTTGTTATGTTGTTGGCTACTAGCCACAGAGAATACAGCACAAGAACATTGTTATTACAGATTAGTGGAGACTTTCGCAAGTAGACTCCTAAGCCCTAGCCCACATTCAATGCAGATACAGGTAGATTTGCTATATTGAGAATCTGTCTGTCGCCTGGTTTCGAAAATTCATGTGAGCTGCACCATTCCGTAGACGCACTTCCTGGCTTTTCGGCCACGCACAAACCTCCGAAGGCAGTGAGCAATGACGCTGACAAACTCGCCTGCAGCAGCTTCTCGAAGAATATTCGCCTCACGCGACGTCGAGCGTCCGCTAAAACACAGCAAAGCTAACATTTCTCTTATTTCTATGGTACAAGTTCTCGATGAAATCTTGCGTACAATTACACAGTGACTCTTCAATCTTCCGTTCCAAAGTATGAGTGACCAAGCCCATGTCGTGAGGGAGCTTCCCAAGAACGAGCAACATCTCGATGACGACCATGAGATCTCTCCAGATCCTCTTACTAACCAAAGTGACAATGATGAGGACGACGATGGTCCTTCCGAGCCAACCCTTGAAATCACGCTCCACTTCCATGGCAAACCCGTTCAACTCACCATTCCTGAATCTCTCACGCTTTCCGATCTCTCCTCCCATATCACGACGCTTCTCCATGTCTCTCCTTCCAAACAGAAACTTCTCATCTCTCCAAAACCAGGTTTGATCAAACCGCCTTTTCCTACGAGTCTAATTTCCTCCTACCTTGGTCCGAAGACAAAAATCACACTGTTGGGCACCACTGACACTGAACTCTCCACCCTAAACGCTGCTCTCTCACACCCCCACCGACTCTCAATTCGCCCTCGATCTACCGCTAAAGCCGCTAAATACCGTGATTCTCAGAAGATCCGCGACGAATCAACGTATACATTTCACGAACTAAAACCCTTATCCTATCTCCCCGACCCACCTCGCAGCTTGCGCTTCCTGCAGCGCCTGTCTGACGACCCTGGTATCAAGGCAGCTATGAGGAAACATAAATTCTCAGTCCCACTGCTGACCGAGATGGATCCTGCGGCGCATACCACGCACGAAGGAAGAACCCTTGGTCTAAATAGGAACAAGGGTGAGGTCATTGAGCTGCGACTGCGGACAGATGCTGGGGATGGTTACCGAGACTATAAGGTGATTAGAAAGACACTTTGTCATGAGTTATCTCACTGTGTATTTGGGCCGCATGATCAAGATTTTTGGAATTTAACGAAGCAGATTGAACAAGAGGTGGAGAAAGGAGACTGGAAGCACGGCGGGCACGCTGTTGGAAGTGAAGAATTTTATAATCCAAATGATGATGGGGAGGGTGAGGTAGACGGGGGCGGCTGGATTGGCGGAGAATATGTCTTGGGGAGAGGAGAAGGCAATCATGGAGGAGAGGAAGGACTCTCAAGAAGGGAAATCCTGGCAAGGGCAGCGATGCAAAGAGCAGAAAAGGTCAAAAGACAAGTTCAAGGACGAGACGACGAGGATTCATCAAATCAAGCAGGCAGTGCACAGAGCGACACTAAACCTCAAAGATGAGAACGTTCTTCTGAACTATCCCAAACCTGCGATGATGGCTCACAGCGAAGTAGTCAATAGATACAACCCGTAACACGGCAAATCTTCACCTCTGGGATCCTTTAATCCTATTCCAAAGATCAAGCTTGTTCCGTGGGTCCCTAAGACACTCAAGCTCTCAGCCGACAGCCACCGTTTTAAAGAAACCGAAAACATCATCCGACATCCACCAGGTCGATAATGATAAACTGAATGAAAAGCCAACAGATGGGACGACGGAACTACCAACTTCACCACAACAAGACTCTTACCGAAACTCGAGGAGTTGTCACTGACCAGTCGAGGAGTGCATGTGGCTCACTTTAGGTCTTGACGCTGCCGTGGCAAGTTTTGTCTTTGCCCTCCAAAGCGTGCATGAACCATGGCTCGCTTAGGAGACAATTCCGAATTCAATATCGATGTTGAAGCTCGAGCGAGTGGTAGTCCATCGTGGTAACACTCGACATCATCACCTTTTGTCGTCTCAGCTGATTCCCAGACCCATCACGGGACACAGTCATATTTGTCGCCGAAATACTTTGTCATTCCCTTTTGATCTTTCTCGCTAGAATCTCTCCAACCGAGTATTCTCCAAACCAACACCTGAAGATGTACCCAGCGCTCCAGGTCCTCGTTTCCATCGTCGCAGTTCGCTGTGCTTACGTCCTCTCCACCTCCCCACATTCTACCCTCGCTCGCCGGATACCATTATCAACATACCCGACTTCGAACTCATAGAAGAGTTCAACATTTCAATATACATGAACAAAAGTTATATTTCTTCGCGCGCACCTCCCGAGATCAGCGTCTATGTCTGTCGGGACTCCAATTGAGGTGCTCCATGTGGTGTCATGTTCCTGAACGAAGTTCGCGTCTGGTTGAGCCCGTATCTATGCTGCAAACGCCGATTCTGACGCCTTGCAGACGCAACCAAATAGCAACCAGGTTTGTACCAACCTCAACCTCTGGGGCAATCATGACAACCGCATTGGATCCTGGGGCCCAGCGAAAGCAAGTCAATCTCTTCCTCTAGGCTCCTCTGCTTCCACCCAATTGGATTTCTAACAGGGTCTTTCGTGAGCAAGGTGTGTTCACCCACTGGCACATAGGAGCGTTGTCTGGGCCTACGATTATATATCCAGGGGTCACCAGTGTGGCGGAACCTTGGGCAGATATCACATTTGATTTCCAGGCATGGTGGAATGGGTAGGTTGGTTTGCGCTTTGAGACACTATATGGATTAGAATAATTAGTCGTCATTGGAAGGCGTGGATGCCGTGTCGAGAATATCTTTCTCGTTGATAAACGGCGAGGGGCTTGGACGGTAATGCCTGAATAGTTTGCACTTGCTCCTTCCTATTCAGGCATTTGTTGAAAGGCATTGCTAGGTTCATTCCTTATTTGAACCACTTCAAGACCCCCACAGTCTTCCAAATACTCAACCCTCCATCTCCACCATCATTGTCACCGGGCAGCGAGTACAACGCTATTGCGACGCTGAACTCAAATCACCTCCCCTTGTCAAGACCCACTCTATATGTTCTAAAGCGAACGGCGAAAGGCGAAAGGCAAGCTGCGCTCTCTCCGCGCTGTGACGAAGCCTAGCAGAAGGATCTAATGCAGCCTGACTCTCTGTCCTTAGTTCCCCATTCAGCCTTCAGGACTGCCACGTGTGCTTGACGTATCCACAGCGTTTCTATGTTATGGAGAAACATCCCATCAACCCGACATCAGGCAGGAACGTAATCCGTGCTTTCGTTCCGCCACTTTCTCGGAGTCGACAGGTTATCTAGGCCATTATGGCCTCGAGCGAGCGCAGAGATCCGTATCTATTCTCGAATGATACCGTGGCTCGATCTCCGCTTGCCTATATCAGAGAGAGAGTTGCTAGATTGCCCGCTACGCGGATGTGAAGCAAGGATTTCCCTCGTCCTGTGTTTGGGGGTTCTGCTCATTCGGGGTCTGTGGACGTGATACCACTGCCCTAGCTGATTAGCAAATTCTAGGCGAAGAAACAGAGGTGCGCTTTATTGAGGACGCAAGCTAGCCACACGAGGCATGACGATCAGAATCCTGAAAATGCTGCATCCTGTCGCAGACCTTAAGAGTCTAAGAGGTTAGAGAAGAATGAGTAGGAGACATAAATGAGAAGAGAATAGTGAATTCAATAAAGAGCAGAAGAACGCTCGGCGACTTCTTGAGGGCGAACTCCGAAGGTGAATCAGCTCTACTAAAAGCATTTCCACCACTTTTGAAGGGATTTTAGCTGAAAGTGAGGAGATGAGACCAGAAACGCTCTGTATGAAAGCGCAAACACTGGCCAAAGCAGCACAGATTTGGCTTCGACTGCTCGAGATCAGCGATACGCTGTGGCGCAAGTATTCGTTTTCCCGAATTCCTTGGAAAAGGAGAGGGCCGGCGTCGACATTACTACGTAGGAGGCGAGACAGTGGCTGAAAGCCTCACAAGTTGAGATTCCGAAATGGTGGCTTGCGTCAAGGGCGTTGAGCTGCAGAGTTGCGGCACAGACAGTACATCGAGATGTTCAGCGAAATTGGTCGAGTCATGAAAGGGAGAGGAATGTTCCGATTGGGTGATAGGGAGCTCTTGATAGGAGAAAATAAGATGACGAGAAAAGAAGAGAAATCGAAATGAAGACGAGGAGCTAATCAATTGCCAAGTCCATTTCATCGTCAGCTTGCTTCCGTGGGGTTGGGACACTATGTCTGTCGTGTTACCACACTGGGTCTGGCAGCTGCTTACCAGCTCCCGGTATGGTGGCTCGCGAATCTCTTTTGTAATTTCAAAATAGCACTCGCATTGAGAGCTTTGGTAGATCAATCTGTGTGGAAAGAAAGTAGTTGACAACGCAAAGAGGACTGGGAATTTTCTGCTGAGTCGGACATCGTGATAGGCGCGGAAAACACTCGGACGACGCGGGATCGAAAATCTTGAAAATCGAAAGCAGAATATCTGTGGCTTGATTCCTTTTCGTGATCTAGAACGCGGAATAATCGCGTATAGTTGCTGGACGACTCGAAGGGCAGCTGGTTTTCCTAGAAGATCTGCGTCTTGCATGGGAAAGGCAAGCCTCCTAGAAGATTGACAGCATTGCGGCTGGAGAGTTCCGAGATTTCCTCAAGCAGCCCTGCAGCATAAGATACATCGCCGATAGAGGTACGGCCGTCATTGCTCATGAGGGGAGAGTCGTGGATGTAGCCAGTAGTTGATGCCAAGAAGTTGCACCTTCCTAGAAGACCTCCGCTGCGCGTATGGAATCCTTGAAGCGCCTCCAGCTCGAGCTCTCGAAGGCTCGTCTGCTTGTGGGCTATAATGACTTTTTCACCGGATCTTTCCACGTCCAAGGGCCAGCTTATTATAGCACACGTGTAACACCAGCGATGCTTTTCGATCCAGGGGTCCGGCTAAACACGAAGTCTCCCCCGTCCGAAGCGAGATTTGCTTTCACCAACCCCGCAGTGTCACAAAAGAAATCTATCGGACCTCAGTTTCATCGCGGAAGATAGGTAGCCATTTATGTGAGCGTCCACGCCGCCAGCGGACCCATATTCTCATTCCCCGGCGGACTATCAGCTGCAAGGTGACGCCCTTCCCCTGCCCAGCGGAACCGGAACACCACTCCCCGCCTTAGACGACGAGGTATCTTGACTACTTCCCGCTTCCGCGGCCGCTCTGGCAGACGACAATCCGGCATTTTATAGCCCAAGTCAGCAATGAGTGGGCTTACGAACATCCAAAATGCCTGAAGGAGACCCGAGTCTGAGGAAGACGTGTAACAGCCCTGCAGAAAACAAAGCACCGATTCCTTGGGGCCGCGGAAATGTAGTTCTGCGTCCGCGACGCACCACTAAATCCAGATCCTACGCCGAGCATAAGCAGAAGCATTTTCAGCTGCCACTGCTCTCACTCAGCGTATATGCAGCCAAGAGGCTGTAGTTCTCTCCGGTCTATTTTTCAATTGCAGTGCTCCTACAGCCTCGAGAGCTGTGAAGTGTGAATTGCGTACGGGATAATCTTAGCCTCGAACTATGGAGAACAGAGTTTCACATGCAGCATCTTCCCTGTTCTCCGATGCAGGAACACCTTCTCCGGCGTCAGGAACGCAATAACCTAAAGCAAGCAGTGCTCACCGACGCCTCAAACTCAACTTTGAATTTTCTGTTTTGAATTTTATTTTGGATTTTGACTCGCACAAACTCACAAAGCTTTGACAGGCGGAGCACTCAAATTCCAGGCATCATGACCCACAGCGGCCCGGAGCGCCTTACCCGCAGCTCCCCCCAGCCTGGTCGTTATGCACGCTCTTGGCCCTCGTTTTCACAAACTTTGCTATGGGTACTCATGGCTCAAGGTTAATCACATCAAGCTTGCAACAGGGTAGACCTTGCCTCCTTGAGCTTCCTTCGAGATCGATGTACTTCGTCACAGGCCTATTAAATATTAGCGGCCTCCACTGCCCCATCGTGTTTTACATACACATGCAGCTCTTACAGCAGGTTCGCCCAGCCAATTCTGAAATATATACAGTTAAAAACCAACACTACAGAAGACCCACTGATAATTAATAGGCCTGTGACCATAGTAGCATGGGATCCATGATTACGTGGCGTCTGAAGGATGGATACCTATGATCCGTGTTAGCGAGGAAAAGAAATGTTTAGGGAGATCAGATCCTCAAGCCTTGCAGAACCTCACCGACGGAGTTGAGGTGAAACAGACAGATTCGCCGCACCCGTTCTGCGCCGCATTCGCAAAGACATACCGACAGATCGACATGGAAGCCTCGGTTCACGGCAAACGGGAGCCTATCTTGCAGGCTCCAAAAATTCCCCGAAGAGGGAGTGCTGACCATTCGGTCGCACCGATTTAACGACGAGCTTTCCTTTGAAAGGCACTAGGTTGCTATGCCGCTGGGACCTGAGGCGGTACTGTGTGCACATGGAGTAATCAACACCGCGACGCACAGACGGATATGTAATCCGGTTACACAAAGGCGATCAAAATTACGGAATTTTTGGAATCAGGCTGCGAGTCACTGTTACAGCCAGCCTGGTGGATTTCTGAGTCAAGCTTTAAGGTGGAGTGTTTCAGCTGTCACCTGGGTCAGAAGCCCCAAAGAGGATTGGAGAGGAGGATGAGGAGCGACCGTCCACAAGACCTCATCATGCACATCATGAGATTCCTATGGTCAGCCTCCAACATTCCCTCTGACAGACAGCACCAACAAAAAAAAAATTCTCCAAGCGATGCCAAATCCCACGCACAGCGGCACCTCTAATCGCACACCCTCAGAATCCCCCTCAAAAAGCAAAGCCACACCCCATCGCCCCCAAACCCGGCCTTTCGCCGATCCCTTTCCCAAAAGAGTTGTTCCTGTTTCGACCAATCACCCCTCATATCTCGGACCCATCTTGCTCCATCATCCTGCAGGCCTCGGCCCAAAATGATCATTCTAACCGTCTACATGCTAGCGACGACCCGGGCCCGGCTAGCGGGACACCGGGCTGAGATCCCATGCCAAGTGAATAGATAGATAGATGGATCATGGATGGTCGGGCACGGCTGGATAGACCCTATCGAGGGCGATGTAACGGCGTGACTGACTGACTGACTATCGTTGAGTCGAAGCTGATATCGATGCCTTGCCCGTAGACGAAAAAGACAAGGGGAGATAGACAGAGGGGGGAATCAGGCGACACGAAAGCCCATCGTGTTGCAAAAAACTCAATCACTCCCGTATCGAAAATCCACCCCCCCGCGCGCGGCTGACGTCCAGTCCAGTAGTCCACCCCAGTCAAAAGCCAAGCTTGAACGGAAAAGCAACACAAACCGGAAAATCCCGCCAGCACCTGCCCCAGCAGAGGAAGGGGAACGAACCACCAACCCGGATAACCCCTACCAACATGAATAACGCTCTTGCATGCGCATCGCATCGCAGCGCATACGCATTGCATTCCCCCATCCCCACCAAATCACTCCCCAGCTCATGTCTCGGAGTCTCGGTCGGACGTCAACCGCCGGCGTCCCGCTCTCTCGGGCTACCCCTTCCAGCCATACCCATAACTGTCTTGTATGCAACTGTATGTACACATTCGGCTGCCGCCGCTCAGAAGGCAGCAAGCAAAGGAACAAAAGCAGAAAGAAAGATCAGCGCGCTGCTGCATCGCGGATCAGAGTAGCTCAGCACACTGCACCCCACCGCACCGCACCGCGCGACAGAAAAAGTAGTGGTAGAAATCCAGAATTGCGCCACCACCACCGCAGGCGCGCAGATCACCGATGATGGACGGCCGTGCTGGTGATTGGTAGAAAAGCCAGCCCACTTTCATGACTACTCGTTGCTGCTCACTGCTGTCTGAGCGCCCGGGGTTGGTTGATCACCTTCCCCTTTTGCGCCCGGCGAAAAGAAAAAGCTTTTACTACTAGTACTACTAGTGCTACAAGAGCATCGTAGGGTTCGGAGAATTATGTAAAATCTATAGTGCTGGATGAACATGTAAATCAGAGCCTTACGGGGAGAACGGGATGGGGGTGGTGATCAGCATCGATAGATCTTGGTTTCTTGGTTGGATTTTTCGTCCGTGATCATGCGGGCGGGCGGGAAGGAGCCTGATGTTGATGTCGATACTAAATTGATGTTGATATTCATATTGATGACACCACAGACGAGACGGCACGGAACGGGACGAGGTGAGATGAGATGTGATATGCTGTGACAGAACAGTAGATGATGGAGATCTCGTGAGAGGTTTACGAAGACTCCGAACCTAAATTTTGTTTTTTTTCTCCAGGGTCAAGATCCCGAGTGTGATATAATCCCAGCAGGCTTGACAGATAGATAGGAGATTTTACTTTGAAGATGGGGCGGATCGACGACGACGGCGATAAGGGCTTTGGATACGATGTGTAAGGTAGTATGGGGTCGGAGTCTGTCGCTGGGGTAGTGGATGGTGGTGGTTTCCGGCCGGTAGATGAACAGAAGGGTAGGCAAGGCACAGTGCTCGACAGTCTATGATGGATCATCACATGAGCTGAATGCAATCAGAATTAACCAAAACTTCTTCTAACGTCTCTCTCTCTCTCTCTCGTCCATCTAATCGTCAACGCAAGCCGCCTCCACATGAACATAGGAAATCAGAATGGTGCTAGAAAGCGCACACATTCTCCCAGCATACATTCAATAAATTCTGACGCCGGCCAATGATCAGGATCCGACCTTCATCGCGTCAATAGCCCGTCAGATCGATCATACAGAACACCTTCAAACTCCGGGAGGGGGTATCCATCCGCGCCCAACCCATTCCTTCAAAGATCCCTAAAAGGACCCGAAAACAGTAAAAGCAGTTGCCACTGATAGGCGGTCTTCACCCTGAAAGGTAGGTGATCGAGAGAAAACAGCTGAGTGCAAAATTGATGATTGAGGAAGGGAGGGTAAGTAGCGTGTGCTAGGTTTGCAGTAAAAGTTCCACCGCATAGATCTTTGTTTTTTGTAATGGCCGTGATGTAGTTGACGTGAAGAAATTGAGAAAGATGTGTATATTGATTCCAAGGTCGAAAGGTCCAAATGTGCGTGGTTCGCGTGTTAACGTCGGAGACGGTCGTTGGGGAATGCAACTCAGAAATACGAGCAGTTTTTAAAATTCATGATAGAAGAAAGTGAAAAGATCCACCTAATTCAATGCTTGTTTTATGAAGGGAAATATAATATGATTGTATCTCAGCAGACGAGGCTGACCATGACCAAGCCTTACAAACTCAATACCGCGGCGGGGTGTACGAGCGAACTGTTCGACTACCCTCTTTTCCATCTGCTCGGCGGTAGGTCATGGAGATATGTCTTGGGTCCTCATACTGCTCATCGCCAGGGTATGGTGAGTCATCGGCGGCAATAGCTCCAGTAATGTATTTGCGATTAGTCCCATTCGCCTGTTGAACCTGCTGAGGCACTGTGTCTGGGCGCATTCCTGACTTCATGGGTTGGTTGTAGGACGTAGCGTACGCCGGAGAGTGAGCTCGCTTGCTACCACTGATATCTGGCATTGAGTACTGCTTTCGGACAGGATCGTACCTTGGAGTTGGCGGTTGATCAACAGGAATAGCCGGGGTCGTGTATTGAGGAGTAGGAGGCTTCGGATCACTCTGACCAGGTTGGAGAAGAGACTGCAGTTGGGGCAGCTGAGGGCGCATTTCTTGGATAGGGCTGGGCTCTGCCTCGATAGCTGGAGGCAGGCAACGAGGCGAGGTATGGGGTTGCCAGTATTGTTGCGAGCCCGACGAGCGGCGGTTAAGAGCTTCAGATGACGTAGCAAGTGGTGCCAGTGGACTTTGGCGTTGGTGCGGCACAGAATACTGAGGCGTGATGGGTTGGCCGTATGGATATGGGGAAGGATGTTGGTAGGGAGCAGCCACCATAGGAGGCGGGCCCATCGGGGGCGCTTGGACATCTGGTTGTTGTCCGTCATATGCAGATCGAGGATCGCTGTGGTAAGAGTGAATGCTCATCGAGCGGCGGCGATCAACAGGTGTTCCAGGTCCAAAGTCATCAGCCGGAATTGCGTAGCCATGAATATCGCTGAACTCATCCTTTCCTTCTTTACGCTTCCTCATGCGAACGTCTCTCCGGATTCTGACCCGGCAACCTTGGTCTGCCAAATTCTTACTTAGACTAGTACTCTCTGCTAAGCCTGGGAATTTCTTCGCACTGTAGACCTGGAACGGGGCGGTGCACACCTCCAATCGATGCTGCAAACCGTCCCAGTCTCTGGGTTTCTGCGCAGTGTTCGATGATGCAGGACGTTCTGATTTCGTAGGGATCGGTCTAGCAGGATCTGCATCTTCGGGATTTTTGACCTGCTCGTACAAATTGAAGCTCAGGCGATAGTGGCCTTCATGGCGGACAGAAAGGTCGGGAAAAATAAAATAGCCAGCCGGGTCTGGGCGTTCCAGGTAATTGGTAGCAGCAACATGCTGGCCAGTCAGAACCGCCACGTTTGGAGGGATTGGGGTTTTGCTTGGGTGTGGTTGAGCAATCTTGCGAGCCATGGCCAAGGACGCATACATCACGAAGGATGCATCATGAGTTTGCGTAATGTCGAGCAGCCGACCGTCAGCCGTCGCTTGGAAAACCTGGAGTTTCACGACTGGGGGAGGGTCAACAGGACGGCGATCGGCCGAAGCTGTCAAAATTAGCTGGCTTCTGTCATTGAAGTGGACATATCTTACACTTAGCACCAGCACCACAAGCTCGAGCACGCTCTGGCTGTTGCATAACATGGAGCTTGTAAGTCAACGTCCTGCCATCAACGGTTTGGCGGGAGTACTCCGCAAAGGTCTCGTTTGCAGGCTTGTCCATGATTGCGTCAACGTATTCGTAGTACCAGTAGTGGGCCTCCCAGTACTCTGGGCGTTCAAAGTCTGGGTGGTCGTACGCTCTGTAAGGGATTCGAGTACGTGGAAGCTGAAAAGGAGGTGGAGTGATATCAGGAGCAAAAAGGCTAGCGAGAGGCGGTAATTGAATTACTTTATCTGGTTGAGATATGGGGTTCAGCCGATCGTGGACAGTATCTGTTTGTGATCTGTTCTCAAAATGTTCTTCGACAGTAGATACGGAGGGAGGGGCCCCTCCAAGCTCCTGCGGAGGATTGGACGGGGTGTGAGCAACGAGAGAAGAACCTGCCATAATGAATGTTAGATTACGAGCAAAACTTTTAATATTAATGGAGAAACCATGAATGATGAAGAACGAAAGCGTGACCTGGAGAAAAAAGTACAAGGGGTGGGAGCATCGTTTATGTGGGTTTGGGAATTCCTCCTCCACGGAGCAGGAAATCGCAAGCCACTCTGTGCTTGCCCACGGGCACACAACTTTTGCGTTCCATAATCCGACGAGATAGCTTGGTTCGACGAATGGCGCATGATACCAGAAGCAAGACTGTAAACAACGCGCTGAGCACGTACCAAAAGCCCTTTAAAGCGTACCAGTCTTCTCTGAACACGTGCGCTTTAAGATAATGCCGGATTGAGGACTAAAGGCGTAACTTTCCAGAACGACGAATATTTCCCAGCAGAATGGCGCAAGTTTGGTGGTGTGGAAATGTCGGTAAACCAACCCAGGTAGTTCAACACCCAATGCTCCTCTTCCGATGTGATCTCACGACCCTTTTGCTCTTCAACAACTCGAATTATGCAATGCCTTTCGTGAGGTGGAAAGTCCGAAGCCGAATTGAAGTGAGAACCAAGTTGAGCGAGCAGGTTCCTCTGGTGATCAGTGTCCGCCGTCATGTAATAGGTAAACCAATCCGGCTCAAACTTTAATTCTCTAAAAGTCGTCCACGACCGTAGAGCGACTGTTGGGAGCGCTTCCTCGGGACCGTGGGTGAGGAAAGCAAATATGTGGTGAAGTCGAATTGAGGCGACGAGGTCGCTTGGAACACCGAATGTGGTGAGGGACTGGGGGTGATACAGTGAGCAGGAAGCCAGGAGTTTTAAGAGAGATTCGGCCACTTGGAGACGAGGAAGAGAGTGGAGCACCCACTACTTGCTGGGCTCTGCGCCCGGTTGGAAATGGACTGGGGGGTGAGGAGACGAGTGTGACTGGGGGGCAGGGTGACCGGGGGGGTCAAGATGAGGGTGAGATGAGAGAGGCGGATGGGTTCGCCGGTTCAAGGGAGGCGGCAAGCCACCGGAGTTCGTTGTCCTACTCGAGATGGTGTGCGTGTAGGGGGAGATCACCGACGAGGGAGGAGAGGCAGGACCGAAGGAGTTTGGCGGGTCGCTGGCATTTCTGGTACGGAAATCGGCTGTGGGCAAGATTGGGCGAAATTCCAAGCGAAGCTGTCCCAGCACGCAAGGATGGCGACGCCAGGACTCAGATTGTTACGCGTACCAGACCATACCACTTGACCCCAAAGGGACAGCCACACTCGCCGCCAGACCCATGCTGCCGTTACAGCATGAGCCACGCACCGGCGAAAAGAAGGGTCACATCCACGGCCGATGCCTATTCCCAAGTCATGGAGACGGCGATGATATGATGGGAGCATAAAGGGGCATTCGAGTCTTCTCTCGCATGACTGGTCCTGACGCCAAAGCTACATTTGATCCTCCGTCAGCTGGCCCTTTCGACACCCTCCTTCGTCCTCACGTCGTCGTGGGGAATTACGGATGTGGTGTGCGTCTTCCCGGCTAGCGTGCAGCAGGCTGCGCTTCTCAACTACGCGCGCATTTCTTTTTGCGGCGATTGCAGGACAAGCTCATATCTGGCTGATATGCCTGAGCAATGAGATGATTGCTGAAGCACCGCCTCGAGAAGCACAACACCTGTGGCGGAGGATTTTCCGATTGCCTTACACACACCCGTCTGCGGGGATGGACGGGGCTCCAGCCCAATGGCCACTGACAGTCCCATTGCCACAGCAGCGGTCGCACGTCAGGGCGATTCAGCTTTGGGATCCCCATCACGACGGTCGAATGTGACATTGTGCCCGCACATCTCTCAACACCACGCGGGTTTTGGATCATCGCCACCCTCCCCGTCCTCTCTCTCTCTCTTCGTATCAGGCTCGGTTTCGTTCGTGGTATCGCGCGGTATGAAGTAATCTACCAGCAATTAGCCGCTGGTTGGTGGGACGGGTGGGACCCCACCCATCACCATCTCGCCCCGGTGTCCCTGGACCTCCGTCTCCGAAAGGCCTTCCTTACCTAAGGCTACCACTAAAAGTCTGAGACCGTTGGCCGTGATCTCGGGTTTGGCCCTCTTGGTAGCCAGTCACATCGGCAAGTCTCGCCCTGCCCAGGCAAGCGGATTCGGGCGTGTTTGGGGGCATTCTTACCCGCGATGACGGGGGGCCCCAAAACATGACTCGGTGGCGCTCTCTGTCCTCCCCAGGGCTCGTGAACGACTCCCCTACAATTGGATCCCGTTCACTTTTCGAGCAAAAATAGAGTAATCGCCAGCAGGGTCCCTTAACGGCTCGACAATAGATACCTCTGATCAACGTGAACAGCTTCTTGGACTCGGTTGCTATCTCCTGCCGTGTTCTAAACTCCTGGCAGTGTTTCTGTCCCACTGGACGGAGTCTGATCGCAGGCCAAGCGACCCGTTCCGTGGGCATCAGGCAACGAATCCCCTGGCTGGGGAGACGCTAGTCTACTCGAGTTTTGTTTCGTCACGGTCGTCGTCGTGACACTCGCAGGCTCGGTGCTGACCTTGCAAACCGGTTCCTGTCCGAGTCGTTGCAGGAAATGTCACGATCAACCAATGAGCCCAAATAGGGCAAATGCAGCCCTTTGGAACCGCCTGCGTTCTGGGGCTGAAAGCCTAAAACCTCATCCCGTCCAATCCCGGTATAGCGGATCGCTTGGCCCTGCACCGGCAGACCATCCCCGCCTTTAGGGTACGCTGGAAGAGATATTATAGCCTCATCGATGTCAAAATTTGCCTTTTCCATGCATACTTATTGTTCTACCACTCTTCGTAATCTGCCTGCGTCACTGGGGCAGCGCGAAACAAACTTCGAAGGGTGTCAAACCGGCGAAGACTGCTGCCGACCAAGCTGGCCCACTGCTACCCACAGGCATCACTCTTTCCGTCGATTAATTCCCAGCGACCCGCCTCGCTGTGTGCGCAGAGAGTCCCAAGCTCCTGACACGCTCTGGATATCCACTCACGCGGTCACACGGTGTCTTAGCAGGGCAAACTTCCCACGGAGGGAGGGTTGGAGTCGCGCCGCGAGAAATTCGATCATGCGCTTCTAAGTAACCCCATTCAACCGGATTTGCCTTTTATGCCTATCTCAACTCGTCCGCTCCTCAAATGATAGCCCGTAGTCAGGGATTCGAACACTTGAAGCAAAAGCAGATCGTGGAATGGGCTCGGGATACAACAGGCATTCTAGCTTTTCAGCTGCCGCAAGTTGCGCAATTATAGAATTTATAGATATCACTGGCCACGTATTCTGGAAGGGCCTGCAGATCATTGTCGCACTGTGTAACAGAGAGCGCTTTTTGGTAAACTACACACAGAAAGTGCCGGGGCAACCCGCCGGCCAGCGGCTAGGATAACCATGTCTGCAATGCTCCATGTGCCTGGTCTTTGCCAAGCGCAGCAGATGAAGTAGACGTGGCATGCGTCTCTGACTGCCCGTTGTGTTAAGGAATTGTCACAGCAATCTCTGTCGGCGGCCATTATTGGAATACCATCGACGAGGACTGACCCCTTTAGGAGAATCGCCACCATCTTCAAATCTTCATGCGTCCGAAAGAAACCAATCTTCATCAGGCAGGTACTCAGCCGCTCGATCTATCTTGGGTTGCCATCGACAGCAACCCCTGACTACTTTTGAACGCCGTGATATTCTGGATGGAGGTCGTCAACAAACCGGAGCTTAGCGCTCGTCAAAACCACATTCAGCCGTCTTGTACGCGTGTCACACAATTTTAGAAGCTTCTTACCGTCCTCGAGTGCAATTCATACAAGCAGCCGACCTGCTAGTACACAACTATGACCGCGTTGAGCGGGACTGTCCCGTATCCGGCAGCCTTCTTTCGCGTGATGATTAACAAAGCCAAACTATGACTTCTGCGATCTCCTTTTGATGCAGTCGTGTTTGAGAGCACCAACTAAGCCAGGCCTTCCCTCCTTTGTCGCACAACACACCATCATTCCAACCCGGCCTCGTGGCCGTGTCGAACCATTGGGCGGTAATTCTCCGGACAATTTAAGCTTCTGAAACATACAGCACACCATCCTCCCCCGGTGACCACCAGTGTTTAGAACAGCAGCCTCCAAGGTCGCTTTCGCTTGTCTAGCCTCGCTGTCTCTCCGAATATCACCTTCTCACAGCGACAGCGTCATGGGTTCGGGTTTCTGGTGGATAGCATCCTGCATTCAGAGAAAAGTGGCTCTTCCACCGCCTACTCCTTTCGCGTGCAAATCGAGATCGGCCGAGGGAGTCCCACAGGTCAAAATCACAACAGCCCTGGATGTGAGACAAACAGGGACTCGTGCAATGGAAGCCACTATGATCACGCCTGCACCAGGAAGCCTGCGTCGTTGACACCTGCAAAGAGCGCTCTGCCGGCAACCGCCCGGCACGTGCTCTCAGGGCATGACCTCTGACTTGTCCTTCCGAGCTCGAAGTCAGACGTTGCTGCAGCATCCCGCGAACGATCTCCTCCGGCGTCGGCATCGGACCGTCAAGCCATTATTACTTTTCTTAAGCAGAGCCTGACATGGGCTTTCGAGGCTCTTGTATCAGGCAAGGTATAGTGCGATTGATCTGTCGCTCCAAGACTGAACCAGTTCCATGCTGGCACAAATTGCGAAATAGACTGGACGCTGTGACCGTTTCGCTTGGGAAAAGCCGGCCATGAAGGCACGCCGGAGAATCACGTCTGCAGGTCCTTCCGCACGCAAACGCCCTCGTCCTCGTCTTACATGACGACGGGCTATGATCCCGACATGTGAATTTGATGGCTTACTTCGTCACTTGATCAGAGCTCTTTCTGAAGGTCAACTCAATTTTTCACTCTTGACAAGCAGCAGGACTTGCGACAGAGCTTGTGTCTACCAGAGCCGCCTGCTGTCTTCAACGACAAAGTTTGTGAAGCTAATTGTGAACAGGAATCAAGCGTTTCACAACGAGGAAAACACATCCGGACGCGCCGTCTCTATTTTGCGCGGCATGTTACTTACCCTGTGGTTTGTAAAGGCAGACTGAGCAGTGTCTTCATGCTCGCACTTCGAGAGTAAGAATTGAAGCCGCAACTGCATGAACTGTCCTATAGCGGCCGCTATGCAATTACTGCTGCGCGCCAGCTGCAGAGTTGGCCTAATATTTGCGGTCATTCCCTTGAATTTAGATTCCTGTCGCTCTCACTAAATGCCTTGCCCTGTTTTTCATTATTTTGGTCTTGTCCGCTCTGTCTCGACTAGCTTGATAAAAACCCTCTGAACTTGAACTTCCTAGGTCATTTGTACTGTCATGGTCAGCACTGTACAAGCCGTTGTCCTCCCAATGACATGTTGTTCGCTTTACAATCTCATCTTACATTGATCATTCATGGTGGAAAAATTGAATGAACTGAAAATCATATAGACTTTTAGAATCAAAGTCAAAAACTACGTGTTGAAATTACAGATTAATGCATTATTTAACTTTACTTTGGCTTGTTTTGGCGAACACCTATCCAGTCTTAGCTTGTTGCGTTTCTGCGGCTTGCATCTGCTGATATTTGCTCAGTCTTACCTTGTTTCGTTTCTGCATCAATGTCTATGCTAAGGTCTGATCAAGGGGGTCAACAAAGAATCCTACCTGGCTCCTGGAATCCTCGAAACGCCCAACCTGGGTACGGCCCAACTGACCTCACATGAACCACACCTCGAATCCAAAAAGCTCATGGCTTCCCGGGCCTCGTGTTGCCAGGTTCACGACCGGCATGTGATGTGCCTTGGACGCGACGCGGGCACCGAAATCCCCGGCCATCTCGAACTCCGCGTGAGATCTCGTGACGAGCCCAGACTCTCAATCTGCCGACGGCGTCCAGGGTAGAATGACGTGAAACCCTCATGATTTGACCGCAATCCGGGAACTCACTTGTATCTCTCCCAGCTCCGCCGTTGAGTCGAGAGCGTACTCAAGTCGGTCGAGAGCGGGCCTGGCTGGGTAAAATAATCATTGCCATTCATTCATTCAGCTCGAAGGCTTTGATCCAGGGTAGGTCGCCTCGCACGAAACTATATCTCTCCGACGCGAAACTGGCAACCGGTCCAAGACACTCGCGTGGGCAGGCGTAATAGAGTTGATGAATTTCTTACCGGCTACAACGACCTAATAACCCCATAAAAGTACATCGCCTTCCCCCCCCAAACCAAAAGCAGCCACACCCTCAATCACATTAGGCTCACGGCTGCTACCATACTATGCGCAAACCGTCTTTCCCTCTCATCTCGCCCCGAGAAGGACGGCACGGCACCCAACGTGATGGGATAGGACCGGGTTTGGCTCACCTTACCTTTCCTTACCTGTTTCCAAAAACAAAGACTTTGTCGACGGTGTCGAGGTTGCCGAAGTATCCCAGCCAGCTAATACCCGGCTAAGGACAGACTGAACTGAACCGGCTTGGGTTGGCTGTTTGGAGTTCTCAAGGACGTTGACGTTTACGTTGTCGAGATGGCTGGGAGTTTGGGGAGGTTTGTTGGTGGTATATTCGGGGAGACGACGGGGTAGGGGTCTGGCTTGTGATTTGGTACTTGAGGGGTAGGAATTACTGAACTGGGAGCGGTGGTGAGGGGTTGGTGCTTGGGTGGTGAGATGGACTGTGGGCGGTGATGGGAGGGGGTGTAGAACGTTGTTTGGGGTTCGTACATGTACTTTGTAGATAGAGTTCAGGAGTTTATATCTACCCAGGCGTAGATATTAGAGTGATCTCTGAGCATATGGGTGAACGATCCAAGTACACAAGACCTCAGGATAAAAATGCGAAGACTAAAGCGAGCCATTTACTTCAAAGTATAGTACATACAAAGTCAGAAACAATGGCCATCCCTCACCAATGCATGTTTCCAACAGCATGAGGAATATGCAACACGCTCTCGGTCAGACAGTACGCCAAAGACAATCATCGCCTAATCAAAAATGCCAATGAACGCCAGCCCTCGCTTTAAGATCTGTCCTCTCAAATCCACGACATCAACCAAACACCCCTCAATCCTCACCCCCATCCCCATCAAGCGCACTCTCCTTATGATCCCCCCTCTCCTCCCCTTTCTCCTCCCCTTTCTCCTCCCCCTCCTCCTTCCTCCCCATCCTCCCCCGACTCGACCTCAACGCCCCCCTCCTCGCCTCCACCACCCCCCTAACCCACACCTTCTCCCCCTCCTCATCCTCCCGGGGCACCCTCACCCTCCCCACCCCGCTCGGCTCCATATTAATATAAACATTCTCCCACGCCCCCCTCTCCACACTGAACAAATCATGACTAATCCCAATCCAATTAATCCCCTTTTCTTTTAGCACGACTTGATTAAACCACTCCCACGCCTCCCGATGCAGCTTCCCGTTCGCATAGTCATGTAACTGTTTGGGGGAGCGCCAGTAGGACACGTTCATCATCTCGTTGCCGCCGTCGCGGTCGCTGCTGTTGATCCAGCCCGTCTGGCCCAGGAAGCCGGTGGTGCGCGGGTCGAGCGCGTCGAGGTCCTTGCACATTTTGCTCATGTACTTGCCCATCTTGCGGAAGCTGGGGGAGAGGAGGCCGAGGGGGTGGTTGCAGCGGGCGGAGAGGAGGAAGACGGTGACGGGCTCGGCGGAGGGGGTGGAAGGGAGGTTGCCGTGTGGGTCGGGGATTTGGTAGGTGGTTTTGGTTGGGATGACGTTGTCGAGGAGGCGGTTGCGGGTAAGGCCGAGGGTGGTGAGGAGGGTGGAGAGTAGGCGGAGGGTGAGGAGGGCGATGGGGGCGAGGGTGGTGTAGCGGGTGGGGAGGGGGAGGAGGAGGAGGAGGGTTTGGAGGGCGGCGCCGAGGGCGAGGAGGGTGGGGAGGGAGAAGATGTTCTTGATGGCCTAGAAGAGGGGGTTAGCGGGGTCGGGGTGAATGGTGTTGGGGGAAAGTGATTCGTACGATGGGTGTCCTTGGACCGGAGAGGATTTGCGTCCTGGGACGCTTCTTCGTGGGCTCGAATATCGGGGTGAGCGCCATGGGAGCGGTGGGATAAGGTAAGTCGGAAAGGAGGAAATATAAAGAGATCACAATAAAAGTAGGGGGAGGACCTTGCTCAACGAAATATTCAAATTGGAGTTAAGCATAAACAGACAATAAAAAGGGTGGCTCAATTAACACTTATTACTTATACTTCTCACATCACGCGTGCAGCGTCGCCTTGCTTTGCACACTTCATTCGTAATCGATCGAATCCTGACTGTGGAGTTGTATTGCCCAAAGGAAACATTGTCGGAGTTGAAAAGTCCATGGCTCGTACGTAAGTCTACTGATGACGGTGGCGCGGGTGGATAAAAAATCGCACCATGGCGTCTTGACATACCAAGAGAGTGTCAGGCTGGGGAAGGCGTAAGGCTTGGAGTTCTCCCGGCGCGCGACACGGCCGTAAGGGAGGCGGAAGTCCACGGCAATACGCAACGTGGCGACGCAGAGAATTGACGTTAATATCGCCATTGGAAACGCAAGCCTGACTTCTTCTGCTTTTGACGAGAAGAGCATTTGTGGAACCACAGGGTCTTGTCGGATCTCAATACGGTGTTTAATTTGCGAGATGCGGTGGCACGGTTAGCGCGGACAGCGTAGGAATTTTTTTAATTTTTAGCAACTGCATTTCCCTGACTTGGCTGGGACGCGGCCTTTTGCGCGAAAGGAATCACACACTAATCGTGATGAGACTTGAGGGTGCCACACTTGCAAAATTGCTCTAAAGACTCCAACCATGCGGTGCGAGCCGATTGATCTGGGGAAGCCACGGCTAGCCAAATGTCACCGCAGCTAATTCTACAACGCAATACGGGAACTCGTAGAGATGAAAACCTTAGAGAATGGCTGATAAGTGCTCGTCGCATATGAGAAATAAATATTCAAATCTACGCTCCTTAAAGTAGGGGGTTAGTGTACGGAGGAACATGCCAAAGAGTAGATTTATCGTTAACTTCGAGATATAGGATCGAGGTATCTCTGTGGCAGCTAAGCATTTGAAGTTGACAAGAGACCTTTCAGGGCCCTGCAGTCATGACGTTGCTTTTCACAATATTGCAACTCAATGCAATATCCAGTCTGAACCTGTGGCTGGTTGCCTCTATGAGAGACGAGATATCTCAACCAGCTTGCAGGCGACAAATCACGCAATTAGAAAGAGCGAGCATTCACATGGCGCGCATGTTGAGCAGTGGGATAAAATGGGTGATTTTAAGTTAGTAGGGTTTAGATGGCATAGACGGAAAGGATTTGAGGAAAAGAAGAAAAGCCTGAGGGGGCAAGTATCCGGGGATAAAGAAAGAACATCTGAGGAAAAGGAGGAAAAGACTCAATGAAACATATTGAACCCGACTTACCTGCATCTCAATCATCATGTTTCCCCATCCACTTCCTCACTCGACGTCGCCGTCTCGCCCAGCTTGATCTCCGGATAGAAGTCTCCAAAACGCGTAGTCATCCTTCTCTCGAGGTCTGGATACCTTCCTGGCGCGTCCCTCACTCCGGACATGAAGAAGACCAGCTCCTGAAGCATCTCAGCCGGACCTTCAAAAGAACTAAACTCGAGCTTCATGTGCATCCCCTCCAGATCAGCTAACAGATCCTGAAAATCCTTCAGACACCTCACCAGTCTCAGAATCGACATGTAAGGCATATTCCAGTCGCGTTCCGCAGAACACGGAGCCCAAAAGACAGAGAACGCAATACAATCATCGCAAAACATGTCTTGCATCCGCATCAAGAGGCCGCGCTTTTCCTCCCAAGTCCCAGTCTGGTACTGCTAGCACGCCAGCGACAGCGCCAGATCCTCGCTGAGATCCGCGAGCCGCTGCGCAACGTCCAGGTTACGGTCGTGCGCGTCCGTCAGGCACGCTTCGAACTTCCCCTTGACGATCTCTGCCTCCGTCGGCGGCGGTGGCGGCGCGAGGCCAAGTTCCCGGTCCACGAGCTCGTCGAGGCCCTGCATGACGGGGCAGAGCGCGTGGCGCATCGCGTGCAGCTCCGCCACGGCGTGGCTGTACTCGGTGTCTTGCTCCAGCAGTGGACGGAGAGGCACCACGCCGAGGTCGTCGACGTGGGAGTCGAGGAGGGCCATGAGCGCGTCGCTGGGGATGGTGACGGTGTGCATGCCCGGGACGCACCAGGTGCAGAATTGGACTTGGTAGGTTTGGAGTTCGATGAGGTGGTCGCCGATGGAGGGGTCGATGCCGACGATTATGCCGAGCAGTGTCGCGATTTTGTCCATTGCTTGTGCGTGGTTGGGGTCCGTCTCCGTGTTGAAGTGGTCCGTCGCCATGTTGAGGGGTTCCGATACCATGGTGATAGGATCCATTTCCAGGTTTACGGGATCCGATTCCATGGTGATAGGATCCATATCCAGATTGATGGGGTCCGATTCTATAATAAAAGGATACGCCCCTATATTGATTGTAATAGGGTATTCGTTGAAGATTGGTAAGCTGCAATAGACTTTCTGGAGAGGGTAAACAGCGGGTGAAGGTGTCTTGTGGTCGAGTCCGGAACGAATATGTGGCTAGATTTTTAAGAATCAGTAGATGATGTTAGAGAACAGGATGGACTTATCGTTGTAGCAATAGTTGATGCCAAAAGTCGTTACCCATTAAGAATCACACAATGCCAAACGACGATAGACAAAAGAACAGCGGACCGAAGTCAGTCGCCCAAATAAAGAAGTCCATCAATCTTTGAAAGAACAGTAGGAAGATGACCGATAGTCCGTTTCGAAACAATAAGCCATGGCCAATCTTATCACTTGCTTTGACAATGAACTTGTCGTCGCAGATCAAGCCTGCCCGTAGTTGAGCCAGTATTTGCCATCAAAAGCATCAGCTTCCTGAAAGCTCAAATCGGACTATTGTTTAGTGGGGCGTAGCAGTAGTACGCTGACATCCATAGATAATCTGAGAATACCATAATCAAGCCAATGCTGTGTCTTGCTCCTTCAACCCCACCAACTCCAAGCTCTGTTCCCAAGTAACCTTCTGCTTCTCCTCGTCCCTCGCCTCCACGCTACTCTCGCTCAACGCTGACCCATTCATAAACAAGCCTTTCGGCTTCTCTCCCAACGTCTTATCCCCCTCAGCAAACGCCGCATGCACAACATCCCTTGCCGACTTGGTCGGGGTCCGGAACCTCCCATTGGGCGACAACAGCACCAAAAGCGGATTGACTAAATACCCCATGATTCGTATTATCAAGCGGAACCCTAGGTTGTAACTTCGCACCATGCCGGTCGTGAGCATCGCTCCCGGATCCACCGCCAGCACTGAGATATTCTTAAGCTCGGGCTTGGCATCCAGTCGCCGCTGGAGCGCGTACATGAACATGAGTGGCGCGAGCTTGGATTGTCCGTAGCGGGACATGCCCTTCTTGAATAGATCATCCTTTGGATCATCTGGAGGCGGCTTGATCGCTTCTTTCGGCGGAACCCACATTCCATCCTTTGGACAATCCCATTGTTCATTATAGGGATCTTGAGCGTTGTGCGACCAACTGCTGACGAAAATAACGCGTCCGGATTCTTTGTCAATGCTAGGTAGAAGGAGGAGTACCAGCAGAACGTTCGCGAGGTGGTTGACTGCATAGTTCATTTCATAGTTCTTGTCGTCCGTAAAGGTCTGGCCTTGGGCGTATTGATATGCTGCGTTAAGAATCAGGGCACGGATTGGCTTGAGCTCGCCGGATGAAACTCTAGAGTTGACAGAGGCGGCAAAGGAGCGGATCTGAGATTGGTTGGCGAGGTCAAGGTTGGCGGTTGAGAGGCGAGATTTGTCTTTGCTGCTGGATATCACGGAGATAAGCGGCTGTGCGTTGGGTTTGGAAGCGTCTCGGATGGTGAAGATAGCGTTGTAAGGCTTATTATGCTGAACAATTTCGCTAGCAATAGCCAGTCCAAGGCCGCCAGCGCAACCTGTCACGATCACGGTGCCTGCCATTACGCGAGAGAAATGAACAGAAACAAGAACGGTCGTGAATGGAAAAGGTGACTGTAACTTGAACGAGAGCAGTAGAAACAATTGAGATCATATGAAAATGGAAGCGCGTGAAGTTTCTGTGTCGTGTAGTAGCGCGATGAAGATGTCTAAACTTCAAAAACAGCTCTGAAATCAAACCTTTCCGATAACCGAAAATTTTGGCCCCCGAAGCATTTATGCGCCTTATTTCACAATTATTCACATCTATCAGGTCGCTCTTCGGATAGTTAGCCCGGTTCCTGTGGAAAGGCGTAGGAATAGAGCACGCCGCATGTAGCTACTCGCCCGAAAGCTTCCGAACAAGCGGTCCTAAAAGGATCATCACCTAGCCCTGGTCGGGCTAGACAGAACCAAAATGAATACAATCGCTCGATGACTGAACTCAGAATTAGGCTAGATCTGAACACAAGGTCTCTATGGGTCCGGGGAAAGTGCTCGTTTTTGTCCTCCACCTATATCGACTTTGCACTATAATATAGCCCTTGCCATGCCCATCCTTGGTTCGAGCAATCAAAAGAAAGCTGTAGCATTCGGATGTGTACTCACTCCACCCGGAACATTCGCCGGCGCAGAATTCATGAAGAACGTCCACCTCCCGGTCTCTCTACACTTTTTCGCCAATCTCTCGCAATCGATCATCTCCCCAATTGGACACCCCCACAATGGTAGCAGGTACTCGTGAAGATGGTAGTTTTCTTTCGTCGGCCATCTCTCGAATGCTGGAGCGTCCCCACCGACAGCTGCGAAGTAGCAGTCATGCAACCAGGTCAGGACCTCTTGGCTCTGCTCTACGCCAGCCCATGCTTGACCGTTGATGTCTGCTTCTTTGTCCTTGCTGTGACCGCGGACAGCTGCGGTCTCACGCTCGGTAGGTGAGGCGGTATAGTAGCGTTCAATAAAGCCAGAGCGGATGAGTAGAATATCACCGATTTGGATATCGCCTCCTTGAGCAGCAGGTCGGATATCCAGCCCCTGGGCCTTGCCGCAAGCTACGAGTTCGGAGAAGGAAATGCTGTGACTTGTAAAAGGATCATACTGTAGGCCCTTCTCTTTTGCGTAGGCGCGGTAGTCAAGGAGCACGCCTCGACCAGCAAAGCCGTGAGCTGCCCAGTGGTGGATGCTGCATTTGTGTTGGTTGGCTGTGGGGCCAAGGATATCAGATCCTTTAGTACCGTTGTAAAAGTTTAGGGTAGGAAAATGAGCAAAATGTCTGAACCCATCCCACTGAGAGCCAGATTGAGTATTCATTGTGTAAAGATCATCGTAGGCAATCTTTCCAGCAAGCTCTTTGATGCTGTGGACAAATTTCTCGCGCCCGAAACCTGGAATGGCTGGCACATTGAGGGGAAGATCGAGGGGTATGAGTTCGCCAGTTTGGATAAGGGAAGAGGCTGCTTTGACTCTAGCTGGTGTGAGGAGGTTGAGACGACCGAGCTGGTCATCAGCACCCCAGACCCATGCTGCCTCAGCCGGAGCACCATCGATGGCAGGAAGCTTCCCACGAAGAGGGAATTTAGTGCTATTCGGATCCCATGGTATGGTTGTTGCTGTCTTGTGCCCAGTGAGGAAGTCGGTGATCTGAGTCAAGCGAGGAGTGGTGGTGGCAGAGCCAGGTTTAGTATTGTCTGTCATTGTAAATAATTAGCTATGTATCTTCCTAGGACCCAGTGATAGGGAGAGTTGATATTAGAAGCGAGATGATGGGAGAGAATGGGCTTCGAAGACAGAGTCAGATAAGAGAAAGATAGCATTACCTGGAAAGCGCCCATTTTGACGGTCTTCTTCAGACCTGCTCTCACCCCGCCTTCATGGCGTCCAGCTCCACGAGGTTACACAAGTTACCGGGGGTTCGAAGGAGGGCCGAGGTGACGTTTCCAGATAGACGATTGTCGAGTATCAGTAATTTGGCGGAGCTCGGCACACATGGCGTGCGGAGAACGGATGCCTAACGCATCACGTGATTGACCCCGGTAGATTAGATTGAAGAGGGCGGCCTTACGCTCGCCTTACTAATTCAACCTCGCTGCCGCCATGACCACCACGCAGCAACAACCTTTGCCTCACCCATTGTCCTCCAACAAGCTTCAGGATCTCTTTCGCTTCCAAATTAAGGCCAGATACCACGTGTATCTCATCTTTTAATGCAACGACCGTCTCTACAGGCGATAGCGAAACCTTACGATTCAGCCTCCACCAACCCCAGAACGGCGCCGCTACGAGCACCGTCTCGAAAAGCGTGACGGCGGCCGCAAGGGCAAAAAACCTGAAATCCGAAACGAATATGACTTCTTGTTGACTCTCTTGTACGGTTAGGTTTTGCTGATACAGCGGCGTGAATCCATATTTATCGTCCTGGAACTTGGCAGCCGAGATAGCAGTACGCAGCAAGATATCGCTCAGCCCGGCAGTAATCTCATCGACTGGATCGGTGTATGCTACGGAGCAGGAGCCAAGTCCTGACGTGTTGTACTTGGCGTGTTTAGATGCAAGGGTACCCATTGAGTTGACATCCCACTGCAGCCATTGCTTTGAGTCGTTACTGTCATCTTGGTAGAAGACGGTAGGGTTAGATAACTGGAGTGATGAAGAGAAGAGGTCGCGCGCTGCGACTTGAAAGCCGCTTAGTTGACCTGGGTATCCGGCCTGCTTCTCGAGGTGCTCAGTTCCAGCTTGCGGTGGGCCGAAGTAGGCAGCGTCGCTGGCGAGACGGACGGATCCTTTCTGTAGAGCCACTGGCACTTGGACCAAATCGACAAAATACGTGCAATTCCTCGTTGTAATAGTTCCAGGACAGTATTCGTACTGTCCAGGATCGGTGGATGAGTTCGCTGGTGGATTGTAAGTTACCTGGCTGGGGGACCAGGACGTGACTAGGAAATTGAATTGTGGGACTGACTCGGGATCGAAGAAATCGGCTGAGTCTGTAGCATTGGCTAGAGCGATATTGGGGAAGCTAATGTTGAAAAGCGTGACGGAGTCATTAATGCCTTCCAAGAAAAAGTCCTTTGCCCAGTCCTTTGACGACGATGACACTTCTTGACAGGTTCCATTCAAACCCCATGCTTTTAGTTTGCCAGCACAATTTCCATTACACCCTGTCACCTCCGTTTGGATATCTTTTTTGGCACTAAAATCATTAATAACATCGAGAAGATCGGAGCTGACCGAGCCCGCATGATTTGCGCCTGGCTTTTCTTGTGTGGTAGTCCAATCTGCAGGTAGATTGACAGGAACAGATGTGTTCACGGTCACAATTCGAAGCATCTCCCCATTCTCCACTTTTGCGGCTTTTTGCAGGAGAGGGCTGCTGGCGATGGAGAAGGTAAGGGAAATCGTCGAAATTGCTAGGATCGCAGAAGATCTGAATGGGAGCATGGATACAGCGTTCCATAGGCTGTCCCCTACAGCCCATGCACGGTGCATGTCAGCGATTGTCGCGCCCTCTGAAAGCTTGAGCCACCACCAGATCGTCGATCCTTCCTTGTGAGCCTGCTCCAGGCAGTATGTTCCAAACGGGGCTAAGATGCCGAGAATGACGGATGGCCGAAAGTACCAGCTCGATTGAGGTTTCCCATCGGAAATGGCGAGGACAAGGCCGTTGGCGGCAAGGCAAGCAACAGAGACGAGTAGCTCTATGAAGGCCCACCAAGGTCCTGGTCGAATGGGCTTCCTCATAAGATCACCTTGGCCACGAGATGGATCCGCTAGAGATGGAACAGTAAAGAAGGGCGGAGTCTGCTCCTTCGACAGCGGTTCGCAACTATGTAAATCATGTGATCGATTTTCATCGCGCTCCTGAAAATGTTTGACCGTCGAAGTTGGAGTTAGAAAGTGAGTTTGAGGGTACGAATTATCCATGACGCCAAATCACCGATCCTGCCCTAAATGGAAAAAATGACTGAAGAAAAAATTACAGAAAGTGAGCGCTTTTGGCTAGAACAGTCGACTGAAGACGAGAAACGGGGAGAACTTGATATATGGAGAAAATGAAACAAGACACGAAAGAAACCGAGCAATCACCTTGTCATGCAGGGTATGGAGAGGGGAAGTCTATAACGGTGACCTGTATGTTCAAGGACTCCCAGACAAGGAAATAGGGGTGTGAGACGACGTTGAAAGTTAAAATAGCTTTCAACCTTGTAACCTGCGCAGGCAAAGAGCATCGCTTGCCTTATCGACAAGAATTTCTGATCTAATCTGGTAAAAGCTTCGTCTGCTTTGAGGGAGAACAAAATTGTCGAGTACTTTAAGGTAAGGCTAATTGTCTAGAAGGCGCGAAACTGGTGGGATCTTGGAGCTTCTGAGTAAGCTTAACCGTGAGGCTGTATCCCCAAAGCAAAAAGGCGTCCAATTGGGTGGCTGGTACGGGCTGTGCAGGGGCACTTGAAGGAACCCCGGGTAAGCTGCTCAGCCGGGGGGCATGGGCAAGGATCGGTGAACAACATTTTGCAGCTTCTATCAGGCATTTTGGTCTGGCTAGCATACAAGAACCCATTTTGACTAGCCAACTTTGTCTGATTTGTATTCTTAGCCAATGATCTCGTTTCACTCCGCTCTGCGTGGAATCAGAAATCGGCCGGGGTTTAGAGGTCGACTACAACCAACTATCTGGAAACGGTACGAGTCTTCCAGATTCCCACCAAAAACACGCAAAGAACCAATCAGACAATCTCAAAGCCAAATCGCGAAACCAAAGTAACTCCTACAGCGCCAGCAGCCTCAAGATTCTCACGGAGGCATCAATACATTCGTGCAGTCCTTAGTGATTTGATATTTCATGTGATCGGCTGGCAGAATGTTGCCACAAGCAGGGTTGCAGATGTGTCTGTTGCTGTATGTTTTATCTGCACAGACGCGGACGCCTTCGCAAAGGGCATCGTTGTTGTAATCGTTACTAGGGTTATTGTCCGCTTGTGCACAGTAGTCCTGCGGTAGTTTGCATGTGTCAGTCGGTTTGCTATTAGTTGAGGTAGATGGCACAGCAGTCATCAGTTCAAATTTCAAGAGCCTCGTCGGGACGAGGCAGAGAAACAAACATGAAGAGACCAATGGAATAGACTTACACAGTCAGGTTTCCCGTCATCGCCCGGATCGCAGCGATACCAGCGGGATGGGTCGTTGATGACTTCGCAATGCTGCGTAACATCAGTCAGCATCCTTCATACCAAACGTAGGGAAACATCAAAAGCTTGGATTGAGCACTAAGTTAACAAGGCTGGCTTACAAAAGCTCCTCCGGGCATAGTCACTATATGACAACTTTCCTGCTTGTTGTTTCGAATCCTATTAACAACAGGAGTTAGTATTTTGAAAGAGGGTGCGTGAACGGCCGAAATGCTTACGATGGACAATTACAGGAGTTTTTGGGGCCTGATGATCTTGCAACGTCATTATTGCCTGCTGGCGTGGCTAGGACGGTGGTCCAAGCAAGAGTGCTGAAGAGCAAGTAGACGGAAGAAAGCTGCATTGCGAGAACAAATGGTACAAGTTATTATGATAGATGTGGTAGAGTCTTGACTCTCTAAAGTCGAAATACAATCGACTGTTAAATACACTCAAAGACGTCCAAAGGAACCCATATCCAAATAATCTTCAACCACTTCTATAGCTAGGAAACGTTTGCCCAACATTGAGGAAGATATATCTAAAGCAGCATATGGGTAGACAGTTGCAGAACATCAACAGAATCCTAACACGATGTGTGAAACTAGGTTATATTTAGAGATGTTTACCTCGATGTCACATTCACTGAAGAAGTGTCTCGTTACCACTTATGTATAGATTGCAGTTGGACCCTTATCGACTTGCAGTAGCGCTCAACTCCGCCTGCCTATTAACGAACACAGTACACTCTTGGTAATTAAAGCAGTGAAGTGCATTCATGCGTTGATCTTACGACCCAAGATCCCGGAAGCGGGCCGTGGCATCGGTCGAGTTAGGGGACAAGTTGCATTTGAAGGTCTGTCTACCCAATTGGGAACCGAGTCAAGTTTCTAAGGGAAGTTTAATCTACCGAAAGAAGCTTATAGCTGCTCTGCGAGTAGAGATTGTCTACAGCAAATGAAAGCCCTTTGAACCCTACATGTGCAATGGTGAAGGATTGAGACCGTTCATCTCAACAGCGATTAACGTCTTAAAGTCTGCTTTGATCGCATATGGACCATCAATGACAAGTCACCAAGAGTCTGTGATAGTCATCCATCGGCCATCGTTATTAAGGACCATTATCAGGCCTTTAGTAAGGCAAAGAGATATAGACAATCACACCAGGACTCTCTAAAAGTCACGTATGGGGTAAATTGCCGCCTACAAGCCCACGGACGTTATACATCGCGAGGTGACGCCTCAGGACAGGTACGTCTTACAGCCGTAAGTCAGAAAACCTCTTACTGTTTTAATTCCCAAATCTTCTAACCATTAGTAGAGCTACTAAATGCTACCGGAGGCGATAAACTGGACAAGGTGCGCCAAGAAGCTCCGCAATGAGAGACATGGCTTCGAGGCGTTTTGTTCGGTCTATCAAGATCGAAAAAAGAAAATCATAGATAGTACACGTCGCCAAACTAAAAGCAAGCGAATCGACTGCTGTACGATGAGAGGCCTGCCATGTAAAATGCAATTCTGCTTGGCTCAATGGTAAAACAACAAGTGCAAATTGGCGACGTTTCGTTCTTCAATGAAGCAAAATGCTGCGATATGAGCGTACTGAGACAGTTCATGGCAAAAGCCATCGCAGACTTTGACGAATGGGAAACAGCCTTGGCATCATCTTCAGTGCGGACACGTAATGGTTCTTGAATTGCCCTAGACCTCTTGGACGATAGTCGTGAGAACAAGCATACTTCATCGGCAGCACCATTACGTCTCGGGTCATTCTTCGACGCTCTTTTTCATGTAGATGAAGCTTTCCTCAACAGTCATGCCACGCTCATCAAGACAATTTCCTTCTTGATAAGTAGACGTTGCTTGGCCTTCATTTTGTCCATCAAGGAGGATCAATGCTTTTCTGTACCAAATTTCATGCGAAATCCAGATCCGAGTAAGCTTCAAGAACGAGTGCGCCGATAAGAAGGGCTTCGACACGCGTCGGTGATTATGTGAGCATCAAAATAAGATGCCCGGAACGAAGGCTCCTCGGCAGATACGATCAACAAGTGATGAGGCACTGGAGATGCAATATATCAACATTTCGCAAAGTTAGTGTATATATCACGTTCCGATGGTACTTTCCACCGGGAACTGGCCTGGGTTCGGAAACTGGTTCTGCGTCATGTCATCAGTACCAAACCAATTCCAACCCTGGTCGAGATCCATATTACTCATTCCCATCATCATTGAAAACCCGGAAGGATTTTCTTCGGTTGGCATGAGGCAGCCTGGAGTCGTATTCTGACTATTGGCGAGACCCGAGGTGTCGAATTGACCAGGTCCAGGCAGTGCCATGTAACTGTCAAAAGCAATAAACGGATCCTGGTCAGAATAGATAGTCCCATTCTGATCTGGAACAACCAGTCCATTGCCACCGAATTGGCTGGCCGGAACGCCTGGTGGCATCATCGCATCATACTGCATGGATGAACCATTGGCGGGGCTCATTTGAGCGCTGCTGCTTCCGCCAACACTTCCCCTACCACTCTGATTGGAAGAAATCGTGCCGAAAGAGCACGGCGGAGTGGGTAGTTGTGCAGGCGACGTTGCGCTCCTGAATGGGGCAACTGGAGTTGCTGTTTTGGGCATCTTAAAATTCTTTCCGGCTCCAATGGTTATAGTACCGAAATAGGGGATCGATATCTTACAGGTGTCGCCGTCCTCGGCGTCGCAACCATGTCTAGCTTTAGCGATCATTTTCAAAGCCTTGGCTGACTGAGCGGCAACTATACCTCCAGCCTCCAGGGAAGCGCGGTTCAAGATCGCGATAGTCGAATATACCAATTCCCAGTCATCGTTGTCACGCTCAGATGTTGATGTTTCCTGCAAGACATCAAGATTTTGTTGTGATTGAGAATAGCCAAGCTGATTAAGTAAGAGAAGCATCGCAGCGGTAAAAGCTTGGAAATCGACCAACTTGCAAATGAAAGAGCCCACTGTGCTCTCCGAGCGCAATTTGCGATAAAGAACAATTATCTCGCGAGAAGACTCGAGCGCAGCCGTGTGAGAGTACTGGTATCTTTTATCCGATGCCGATTTGAGCATGAATGGTAGGTGTAGAAGTTGTCGGATCTGATGATGGAAAAATTGAGCAATGATTCGATCGTAATAATCTTGAACGTTTTTTGCCTCTGAATAGTCCTTAGACCAAAAATTTGGAGGAAGTGTGTGTGTTAGCTCCTCCAGTTCAGCGTCGATGCGAAGAGTGGCGGAGAAGGGCATATTCTGAGGACTTTGATTCCTATCGACAATCTTGGCGACCACAGGATTTGTTCTCAAAAGGTAAGCTTCGCCTGCACCACAGTCTTCTCCCTCGAGAAACTCTTTCGGAGGCTGCATAAATTTCGGATCGATAGAATAAGGAAGCCCCAAGAGGAGCGCCAGATAGTGATCGCTTTGACACAAGTGAAACCAGAGACCCTGCTGGCGTAGAAGATCTGGAGATTTGTCGCCTTTCAAGGGGCCTAAAGATCGGTGAAGACCCAAGAGCTGTGCGAAACCCACTGCTCGTCTAAATAATAGCCACGCTCGCCGAGGTCGACCAAGATTGATTTGATACTTGCCTTGTAGTACCATACATTCAATCCCATCTAGGGTTGCTGCTATTTCCTCATCCTGACATATCAAACGGTCCACAGTTGAAATATATTGTTCCATCAAGTTCCGGGCTGATATCTTTAAATTTAACTGCTTGAATTCAAAGTCGTACGGCAGCTGATCCATGCTGATGGCGATGCAAAGTAGAATCTTCGCAACCTCGGCTGGTTTATCGGAGCGAAGGGAATGGCTGACTGATTCCTTGAGAGTAGCTATCCTTGGGTCCCCAATAAAAGGAAACATCTTCTTCCAGACGTTCCACCATTCTGCAGATGCATCTAGGATCTTTTCCAGATCACTAGCTGAAGGGAGTAACGACTTCAAGGCCTGTATTATGGCTCTGGCTTTGTTATGCTGAGGTGCAGTAGGTTGCTGTGGGTCGCCATCGACGCGGGAGAAGACGGCATTGTCAAATAGGCTCAAGACTGGAGCACCGTCCACTCTCCCGAGAGGAAGGACAATCGCGGACTCGGGTGTAGTATGTGAAGCGCTCCGCCGCAAGCTCTTGAGAACTTCGGCGGCCTCTCTGGTCTCGCCGCCTCGATGTTTGTCTTCGGCATCATTCTCGCGTGACTGCTTCCGGCTTCCTTCTTTTTCTGGCAAGCGATCAAGCACCTGCTTCACGAGGTCCTCTAATTGTGTAACTCTTTCTCGTAGGCTGTATGATTGATCACCAGAAGAATGTAGTGACTGTATATCGCCATGTTCCTGATCTACACAGGTAGAGCCCCGTGCATAGCACTCGTTGCAGATTGCTGGACGTCCCTCCTCGAACGTGCATTTGATCTTTCGTCGTCTGCACTCCAAACAAGATTTTGTGCCCTTCCGCATCTTCTTCCGCGGCGGACCCTGAATATGATCCAAGAGAGGTGGGGAAGGGCTGTAGTCTGCCATCAGTCGTATCGGTGGACGTCAGGACGAAACCTGTAGGTGCGCGAGGAGACGAGGGCGACGGTCCGTGGAGATTCTTAGATAAGCCAAAGCGATTCTAGGCGCCAGGCAAGAGACGCGAAACCTTTCTCCCAGTAGGGTAATGAGATGGTGTGACGAGGGTACTGCTGGCGATGCCCTGTTACTGGTACCCAGCACGATGTCGTAGTTAAGGACGGCTTTAGCGACTGGTTCCGAAGCTGCCGGCGCTAACTTCGCCGCTCCGCCGGGTCTCAATGCTGCGAATTGTTACTGGAGAGAACACTTTCAAACTGCTTAGATCGTGGTTGACCGTCAGTCTCCCCGGATTCTGTGTGGTGATGGCGTCCAAACGACCGTTATGTCGCCCACAACCGCCAAAATGGGACTGGGAAGACTGCAGAACTATTGCACCTGTCCTCAAAGCGTGGGCACGATCTGTCAGCAGCCGGCCGTCCTCCGTCGTTCGGCCGAAGTTGCAAGTCTAACCCTTCAGGGACCGGTCTCTCACCTGCGAAACCTTCGAGATCCTTCTCTTCGTCCGGCCCCAAAGCTCCCCAGCAAGTCCCGACCACTCGGTATCGGACGTGTCCCGTCGCGTGTTTGAGCCCGTGACATAACGTCCGTCTGCAGAGACGCCTTTTTTTCCTTGGCCCTTGAGTCATTCGCTAGCTTACGTGAGAAGCCATGAAGCCGCATCACTTTAACGTTATGCTCTATGTTACCCTGACAGAACCCAGAGCGCCCAGCTCGTACGATGATACCTGTTCGTATCTTAGCTCTTATCGGGACCCTTCAGCGTGGCAATCATGAATCAGAATGAACCAGACATCGCTGAATTTAGATGTTGTTGCGTGCTGCCGAGCCGCCTATCGCCGCACGTCTCCCATTCTCCATACCCAACCTTCAGAGCCATAATCAGCCACAATTCCACTCTGTCTCTTTGCCAGCCTTTTTGGCCCTTTTTCTATGCCCAATAGGGAAATCAAACCCTCTTTACGTGCATCATAGTGGGTCTCGGATGCCCGCTTGGATTAACAAAGATCTGACCGTTCCTCCGCCGAAGAGCTTGCATCTGGTGTGCCTAGTCATGTTTTGCCCTTGGCAGCTCTTTTCCAATTGCCATGGATAATGGTGGTGTTGAGAGCGAGCTCGTCTCATAAGTATCGAGTCTCACCCTGTCCCAGACCTCGTTTTTCTCATACCTTTTTGCCAATTTCCACCCTCTTTGCGGTGCACTTGTACTCCCTCCCCTTACCCAAGATACAAAGTAGACTATTGATCTAACAATGGCGGAAAACAAAGAGCTCTCAGTCCCTGGCCTGGACAATCGGCATTCTACTTTATCCATGGCAGACACTGAAGCCGATGTGGAGAAGAAGGAGATTGAGAAATCTACTGAAGCAAGTCCTGAGAGAAGTCGTTCTGTCAGCCCAGAGCGTTCCGGGGTCAACGAGAAGGATGTCGAACGCGGTCTAGATGTACCACCTCAAGACAATGTCTCCGTCAGCAGCAGATCCTCGCCGCCAAAAGACATGAAGGCGATTTCTCCGAAGCAATCGAAGATGTCGGTGATAAGCAGGATAGCATCTAGCGATTATCCGCAGAAATTTGCGCTCGCTATGATTGTCCTTGCTCTCTTCGTGTCGATGTTTCTGGTGGCCCTCGACATGACCATCATTGGTACCGCCATTCCGAATATTACGGATGAGTTCAAATCTCTCGACGACATCGGATGGTATGGAAGCGCCTTCTTCCTTACCCTTGCCGCCTTTCAATCGTCTTGGGGAAAGGCATACAAATATTTCAACCTGAAGTGGACCTACCTGGCCTCTATTGGGATCTTTGAGATTGGGTCCTTGATTTGTGCCGTCGCCAAAGACAGTAAGACGCTCATCGTTGGTCGCGCCATCGCAGGTATGGGTGGCGCTGGAGTCTCGTCTGGCGCCTACACAATCATTGGCTTCAGCGCACCACCAAACCTTCGCCCGGCATACACTGGGATCCTCGGTGTCGGCTACGGTGTCGCCAGCGTCCTCGGTCCCCTGATTGGGGGCGTCTTCACCTCGAATATCACTTGGAGATGGTGCTTTTACATCAATCTTCCCTTGGGTGGTGCTGCTGTCGCTATTATCATTATATTCTTCACCACACCAGCAGCGGCCCGTCCCGTGAAAGCGTCCGCAGTGGAGAAGGTGAAGCAGATGGATATACCAGGTATCATTATCATCCTCGGGGCCATTGTCTGCTACCTTCTTGCCATGCAATGGGGTGGTGTTACGAAGCCATGGAGTGATTCCACTGTGATCGGAACGTTGGTTGGATTCGGTTTGCTCACAATACTATTCGTCATCGTTCAGTGGCAAAGTGGTGACTACGCATCAATCCCTCCACGACTGATCAAACAACGCGCTATTGGGACCTTCTGCGCCTTCATCTTCTTCAACGCTGCCGCTTACTTTGTCCTCCTCTACTACATTCCTCTCTACTTTCAATCCACGCGCGGCGTCTCACCCTCATCCTCCGGTGTCCGCAACCTGCCCTTCGTCTTCGGCTCCGCCATCTTCACCGTCCTCTCCGGCGGTCTGATCACCATGTACGGCCACTACATGCCCATCCTTATCTTCGGTTCCGGAATCGCCACCATCGCAGCCGGCCTCTTCTACACCTTCGACGTCAACACCCCCGCCGGCAAATGGATCGGGTACCAGATCCTCAGCGGCGCCGGCCAGGGCCTGACCATCCAAATCCCCGTCATCGTGGCCCAGGCCACCGTCTCCCCCTCCGATCTCTCCTCCGCCTCCTCAATTATCCTCTTCTTCATGACTATGGGCGGAGCTATCTTCATCTCCGGCGCACAGGCGGGCTTTGCGAACAAGCTCCTGAAATCCGTCCCGAAGAAGGCTCCGCATGTTTCTCCCCAACTCGTCGTGGCGACCGGTGCCAGCGAGTTGAGACACGTGTTCAAGCCGGAGGACCTGCCGGGGGTTATTGCGAGTTACATGGACGGGATCAAGATTGCCTTTGCACTGACCATTGCACTGGTCGGCGTCAGCTTCTTGATCGCATTCACGCCGAAGTGGCAGAATATTAGGGGGAAGGTTCAGCCTGGTGGTCCTGCTTGAGAAAATTTCCTGTTGAGTGTTTGCAGATGTGTTCTGATTATCGGGTTGGTTGAGTTGTATAAACATATAAAAGATACCAAAAGAGAAACTGTACGGCATATATGGCTTGGGAAAGAGACACGCTATGATAGCCCAGACTCTCCATATTATCCAGATGACTACTTAGAAATGAAAGTAATGCATAGAAACATCGTCCAGACATTTTCTTTGCAGATAAAAGCTTCTATCTTGGCCAAGTAACAAAAACCTCCCCATCAACCAACATCCCTCCCTCCTCCCCCCGTGATCCAAACTCCATACTTGCCCCTCCCGCCACAGCACCACCCCCGACACCCGTCGTCCCCATAACCTACCCACCAAGCCGCGCCCTACGCACTCCTCCCGCCCTCTACTGCACATCCCGTCTGCACGCTCGGCTCAGACCGCGGGATGCTGCGTGGCTCCGAGCCGATGAATGACTAAGTATCGGAGGGTTTTCTTTTTCTTCCGATGGTGTGGCTGGTTTCTGCGCAGACGAGGTGAGTGTTTGGCTGGGCTGGTGGGGGAGCGGGATGGGCGGGGCTTAGGTACCTATGGTTGTGTGGGCGGGGGATGGGGGAGGGGAACGCGGGGAGGTGGATGGGTTGGTCGGTTGGACAGTACAGGTGGTAGCGTGCGAAGAAGACTGCAGATGAGCGTGGGTTTATACAGGAGCCTGGGAGGTGAGAGTGCAAGGTCCTCAGGTAATCTCAGGAAATTGTACGTCTACGTGGGTATGAAAGAGTCGCTATTGAAGATATTGGCACAGTTGGAGGAGATGGGGAGGGAAACAGCTTGATCACCGTGACGAATGGTGTGAAGGGCTTTCAACTTTATTGCGCAGCTCTTCGTGTATGCGATGACAGGTTCTGCTTCCCTTCTTCCCGGGTGGTGGATGGCCACTCGCGGTCTTGTTGGAGGGGAGTCCCCCTTCTAGGTACCTAGCTACCACGACCATGGCCACGGTACAATATCTGAACCCCAAACTTGCGCTACACCACTGCTAACCATGTTCGAGATCTCCAGCATGGCCCATGGAATCACGAATGTCACACACGAAGATCCTCCAAAGTCCCCCTATTAACGCTCGGGGTAGATTCAGAGTAACTACGTCCGGTCACACCGCGCTACCCTCAAAAGGCAAAAGCTCTCCCCTGCCCATCACCCTACGCACACCCATCCCACGTTTTTGTGCTCAAATCGCGGAATCCCGGGAGACGTCCTACCCCAGCGCTTGTTGAAACTCTAGAAGCTTCACGGAACGCGGAGGGTTCGCGGTGCATGATGTGCGGTGGCAGGGTGTGGGTAAGCATGTGGCGTATTCTTCCGGCTATGTGAGTACCAATTCAATGGGACATTCTTTTCATAGTATTAGGACAGCCGAACCGAGATCTAAGACTTCGTCATACCCCCCAGATACCCTCCTGCACATGCCTGTCCTGTCTCGCATTTCTATAAGCGTACATTCCATTCCGTCACAATAATCGTAGTCGCATCAAACTCCACCCCATGCATTATCACCCCTTCCTCTGGCACAGACCTAAGCGGGTACCACAATCCCCCCCTCATGCCACGTGGTCCCGTCCAGATCAACCCAGAACTCCTTTATGCCTCCACCAACCGCACTGACATACCAATGCCCGTCGGAATTCGCATCGATCTTGCTGCCCATCTTGACCTTGTTCGTGAATATGCTCGGACTGCTGAGCGGGACCCATACTCCGCCGTCGGGATTGCCGACCCACGGGATCGTCGTGATGGGCCCCGGACCGCTGGCGACGGCTTCCATGAGCGCGGGGTTGCTGTCTGCGAGGGTTGTGGGGGATGTGAACTGGTGTTAATGTTAGACTACCCGTAGAAGAGGAGATGTGGTCGAGATTATAAGGTGGCAGGAAAAAGGAACAAGTTGCTTACAATGCCGAGCTCGGAGACCAGCGGGATGGTTCCTAGTGGCTGGGTTTCGCGGTTTTGCCAGCCGTTGGCATCCGGACGCATGGCGGGGGAGAGACTGGAGGCTGTGAATAAGACGCTGTCAGTAGGTTGTCTAAGGGGAAGATGCAGAGCGTGTCGTAGTTTAAGCATACCATTCTGGGCAGCCCAATATGGCGGCTCTTCCCACCATAACGGGCACGCATGGCCGTCTGGAGTTTGATAGTAGATTCGAAGACCAGGGATCCAATCTTGACGCCATCTCATAGTAATCCCCAGACCCGTCGAGCCGGCCGCAGACGCATTCAGAGCGTACGATGATTGGCCATCGGTGCTGTCCACAGTTCCATTAAGTAATTGCAGCTGCTTACTGGCGTCTTGATATACCAACACACGGGTGTTTGGGCAGTCCTTGCAAGGTGAGCGAGAATGGTAGATTGCGGCAAGACGAGAGCCTTCGTTAGAGACAATCTTTTGCCCTGTAACCGAACCGTCCTTCCAGCTTCCACCCATGTCGTCAGTCATGAGTTCCTGGATGGTGTTCGATTCGTCAAGGAAATAAATGCTTGTCAGTGGACCGGATGGCCTGTTCTTGGCAATTCCAAATCCAGAGGTATCGCTAGCAAGATCGTTTGGTGTGATAACGGCCGCAGCTAGGGGCGTAGAAGCCTTTGCTTTTTTGCTGACCGAAAGATTGGATTCGTACCACTGATTCCCCGTGGCATTCCAGGAAGACTCGCGGATGTTGTTGGAAGGATCTTGATAGTATAGACGATATTGAATCATATTAGAAGTATCAGTAAAAGAAATTGCCGCGATGGCAGTATCAGATCGAAGCCGAGATGCCGCAGCGGTCGTTGAAGATGGTAGAGATGAAGTAGAACTCGAAGAGCCAGCGGCGCCAGCATCTGAACCTTTCGCACCGTTATTACTTTTTCGTGAAGCAAGAACTCCTCCAAGGACAGCAGCAATGACGATGATTACCACAATAGCTATGAAAAGGGCAATCGCCGTCCGCCTTTTGTACCATGGAGCAGGACCTTTCCCCAAAGCATCCGATGGAAGACCTCGCTTTCGTCGTTTCGAAATGGGCGACAGTATTAAGCCGGCAGAATCGTTCTGACCACGCGACAATGGAGGCGCTGTGGAAGCCACCTCTATCCCGTCAAAATATGCCGGCACCTGCACATTCGGGTGTCGATTCGCCTCTTTGTACGCGCCATTTTCCAAGCTTCGATCCGTCTCTTTGAATGTTCCATCCTCCATGTGATTTGGTCTGGCCGTCTTGTCCGAGAATGCTATATCATGCGCGGTTCCGTACCTAGTATCAAAAACTCCCCACGGTGGAGGGACGTGATATGTCTCCTTGTCAGTGTCATGGTCGACGGGGCTGACTGCTACGCTCTTAAAAGTATCAGACCGACCCCATGTCTTGGAATTAGGCGCTGTGTCGGCCGGCGACCATGCTTTGTCATCGACTGCGGTTGTTGGGCTCCGATCACTCATCTCCCAACCAGAACGACCACCTTGTGAGGTAGGGTGGGGCATGGATTTAGGATATGCATAGGAGCGCAAGTGGAAAAGAGTATGACTTGCTCCTCAATGGGAGCGACAATCGCATCTGAATGGAGGAAACGAAAAAGAAAGTCGTACAGGGAGACAGTCAAGGCAATGATGGAAGGTAGCCACGCTTGAATGCTTTCGAGGAGGATGTGTCGCACAGCAGACCCATCGCGAAACCCACACTTGTGTATATGTCTCGAGGATTGGCAGGGGTGTTTATTAGGATTAATCAATGTCCTCATCTTCCGCCAGCAACAATTCCGGGACCAGAAAAACTTTAATGAGATCATTTCCCCTGGATGAGGCTTACTCTGAATGATTGGTGAAGAGTCAAAGTAGGTCTTTAGCTGGCATCGAAGTTCTCTGGACGCCTTGCAGCCAGCTGAAGACTCCTGCAGGATGGGTCGTCCTACTCAAGCTGCACGTGATGCTGGTAGGTTGATCCATCATGCTGTGACAGGAAGGGCGGCGGAAATTTGCATCACGGCGTCGCGTTTTGGGCAGAGAGCGATCCAAGCTTGTTGGGGGCGAGTTTTGGAAAGAGCATCAAAGCGCCGGTAGGGCTGGGATGGATCGTGACCGGAATGACTACCCTGCGGCCAAGGGATCCTTTCATGCTTTGAATAGATGAGAACGAGGATGATTGGACTGAGAGAATCTTCTCGCCTGCGCCAGAAGAAAGGATTTGGGCAAGGGTTGCCTCCATGGCTGTCTTATAGCTATATCATCCATCTCATAGCTCGTACCTCTACCCCTTCCATCCCTTCACGCCGACTGCATGTCCACCGCCAAAACACCGACCGGCGCCAGCTAAAATATTAGCATAAGATATCCGAGGCTAAGAAGTACCAAAAATTCTTGGGGTTTGGTGGTCTTTATGTTTTGTTGCGACGACAGATGCGGTGAAGGTCAAGGATAAAATCGTATGTTTAGTGCATGAGAATTTTTCCGAGGCTCAGCGATAGAATTCATTGTGAAAACAGTTTCGACAACCTCCGCAATGAATTCAGTAACGCTTTCTCAGGCTCGTCGCCCTTTCCTGGCTCAATAATTCCACCCCACGGATATTGGGCCGACATCTCTCCATCTTCGCTCGTCAAAAAGGGATTTCTAACCCCGTCACTGCAATCAGAGCGAAGAATAAGACGAGTATCGTATACCCAAACCCTGGAAGCGCAAGGAATACGCCGTTTCGCGGGAGACTCTGGCCAGATAGCCACATCGCAAAGTCCGGCGCTACATCACCCTACCCTGTGATTACCAGACAAGCCATCCAGATGCCGACTTGCACTATCTAACCCACACAAATGATTGCGTGTTTGATGATTTGTATGATTTGAACGCGTAGCGTGTTATCATTTAAGGCTTTTCATTTTCTCAGGAGAAGCCGAAAGTACTCGACCAAGATAGATAGTAGGGTGAGAACGGGTATGGTGATCGCGAAAAATACCACTGTTCTGTGTAAGATTTAGACGATGAATGATAGTTCCGCGGCTTTTTGATGAACCATAAAAGCGACCGTCGCTCGCCCTGGGTCTAGTGCACTACATCTGACTCTTTCGCGTGACAACTCACCGGCTGGTCGGGTATGGAGGCCCGTCGTCTATCACTTCCTCTCTATAGCTCCTCGTAAACTCGTCATGGCTCTCGACAGTATCATCGCGAAGACTATGAAGCATCTGCGTTGCTTGAGCGGCTCCAAGTACCAGGTCGAGGAATGAGAGAACGAAGATCAAGATGAGTGGAAACGGTCTAATTTCGAGCTTGTAGGGATACACCGCACTTCTTTCCATTGTGAAGAACGTTGGCAAATTGGGTTAAGAGCAAATTCACATTAATGACGGGAACTCGGCAAGGTGGGATATGAGATGGAAGTCGGCTGCGGACATGGAAGAGTTCAGTACCAACGCAGTTCTATCTGTTGTGAGGACGGCTTTTACGGCAGATCGAAAGGTTGTGGAACGAATAGAGCAAGCGTACGCAGAAGGAACAGTGAAAAACCTTATGTGAGCAGGCCATCCAGGGGTAATCAGGAAATCAACATAGCACATCGGGGTCACTGCCGGTGTTGAATTGCGGCTACTCACAGCGTCTGTGTCATGTTTGCTCGAAAGTCTCCCCGAACACTTATCTGCCGTGAACTTGTTTCGAGTATGAACTAGCTATGTTCTGACATCTTCTCTAACCATCAGTAGCATTGAAGAATGCGACCGCGGTCTACAACTAGAGAAGCTAGCAGAATATGAATGATTCGTTTTCTCTGGCGTTCATTTCGATCTAGACAATAAGCTTATGACAGTATTTCCGGGTTGCTCCGACGCTTGGGCGGCCGAAAGCTTGTCGCAAATAATTTCCGACTCGGACGACAAGAGGTCAATGCTTAAGCGTTATTTAAATCTCAAGAGTGAGTACTACTACAGGCCCGGATCAAATACGAGTACGCTGACGCATGCATAAGGCTGAGCCGAGCTGAAAGATGCTCCGACAAGATCGTAATGCGGCTCTCTGGCATCCAATCGCGTGCCGAACGGTCTCGATTCGTGTTTAGGGTCACTCATTCGAAGCTAAGATCGTCGTCCGAGTATCACGGACGTTACTTAATCCTGCGTCGGATCTATAACGGACGTTGTTAGAACAAGATCTCTGCCGCATAGGCTTGTCTCGCCATAGGACCGCCCGAATTCCTCATCTTCATGATTGCTGGCAGGAGATTAGGAATGGATTGCAGCTGGAGCTAAACCTCAATATCAGACCCCGAGATTCTGGGATTCCGGTGGCTTCCTACTCTTTGCTGACATTGCTGCCTAGTTGAGACAAATACGATGTTTGTGCGACAAGTCTTCCAGATGGCTCCAATTGAGGCGCACGACGGGACGTCTACGGTGCCATACTTACCGCTGGATTCGATCCCTTCGACGCCATGCGGGCTGAAATCAAGAACGAGGTAGTCTGAGCTGGCCAGCTTTGCGGCTTACATATACGCCGTCAGGTTCAAGTCCGCATCGCCCTATACTCCGGCATTCTCAGCGCATTTACTACTATGCAGTTCTTCGCAGGACTCTGGAGTCTTTGCCTCCGCCTTAGCGGCTATGGCGACGGATTCGCCGTTCAAAATCCTATCGGTCTAAATGAACACTCTATGCACTTTGGTGGTGGGGGACAGGACCCTATTACTGGATCCTGCAATACTCCCCAGCATCGTGACTGTTGGAGTAAGGGTTTCGATATACACACGGACTACGAGAAGCATTGGCCTCGTGGAAAGCTTGTAGAGGTAATGTGAGCTCAAATGCCTCAAATTAAATTGCCAACAAGAACTAGAAAACTCTCTTTATCTCGGAAGGCGATGTCACAGGCGATGGGTATCGTACTTCGGGCATGCTGATCAATGGTACATATCCGGGGCCGGTCATTGAGGGTAATTGGGGAGACAAATTCAGAATCACTGTCCATAACGAGTTGAAAAATTTCAACGGCACTGCTATCCATTGGCATGGTCTACGTCAACTACATACAAACTACGCCGATGGTGTCGCTGGGGTCGTGCAATGCCCCATTAAACCTAAGGAGTCAATGGTATACGAGTTCACAGCAACCCAGTATGTTCAGAAGGTGACATCTAACACTTATTCTACTCCAAGATCTGACACTGTAATGATAGGTACGGATCTAGCTGGTATCACAGTCATTTCAGTCTGCAATACACGGATGGTATCGCTGGTCCACTTGTCATTCATGGACCATCCTCGGCAAATTACGACATTGACCTAGGGCCTCTGATGATTACTGACTGGTATCATGAGGACGCTTTTTCGCTCTTTCACTTTGAGCAAACTGGTCCACCTCCAATTCCCGAGTCAAAATTGATGAATGGAAAATTGCCAACAGTGAATTGCACGCCTGATGCTTCCAAATGTGTCCCCGAAAAGGCAGGTGCCTACACGGTCACGTTCGAGAAAGGCAAGAAATACAAATGGAGAATTGTCAACACATCTGCACTAGCACATTACACTTTTTGGATAGATGGGCATAATTTCACTGTCACCTCTACTGATTTTGTGCCAATCAAACCATTCACGGTGCAGAATATTACTGTCGCCATTGGTAAACAGCATCTCTTCTTACGCATTTGATATGCTAATGCATTGTAGGCCAGCGTTACGATATTATCGTTGAAGCTAATGCAGATTTGTCAACGGGAACAGATTTCTGGATCAACATGTACGATTGCGGTCGTAATCCCCAGACCGATGATAGTCCTTACTCCGGAATCATTCGGTATAACAACGCCTCGACCGGTATCCCGCCTCACAACTTCCCGATCCCCCCAAATCCAAATGGATGTGAAGATACCCTATCAAAGGACCTTATCCCTATCGTCAAAAGGACTGTGCCTACACCGTCGAGAGAACACGTTGTCGCCTTGCCAATTACCAGATACGCCAACACGACAACTCCATCGCCGTTATTCGTTTGGGACCTTGCTAACACTTCCATGAAGATTGATTGGGGTAACCCGAGTCTCTCCTATGCTGGAATTGGTCATCCTGGACAAGAGACGCCTTTTCCAAATTCTTATGTCCCGATCAAACTCGAGGGAGGAGATAATGATTGGAAATACTTTGTCATTGAGGGCGCGGCCAATTTGACTGAGCTGCCTCCCCATCCGCTTCAAACTACCCCTCCTGCTGCACATCCAATTCACTTGCATGGGCATGACTTCGTCATTCTCGCGCAGAGCAACAATACATTTGACCTCGACACTTTTGATTTGTCTACTCTTCAGCTTGACAATCCTGCCCGGAGAGATGTCGCCATGCTGCCCGCAAATGGTTACCTCATTATCGCTTTCCCGACCGACAACCCTGGTGTCTGGTTGATGCATTGCCACATTGCGTGGCACATTAGCTCTGGTCTTGGACTGCAGTTCGTCGAAAGAGAATCTGAGATCCTCAAGTATATCCCCGGGAAAGTTCGGCAAAGCTATCAGAAACAATGTCAGGACTGGAATGCGTTCTACCAAAACAGTCCCAATAAGCAAGAAGACTCAGGTGTCTAAGTTTCTGGCTGAAGGATAGCGTCGGCATTGAGCTAGCGAGCGGTATATCAGGGAATGATGTGGTCTGTCATAGCAAAGGGGAAGGGATGTAGGAAAGCCTTGTAATCGTCGATCTCTACTGTACGAAGATTGTTGTATCCATTTAAATTAGCAGAGAAATTTCTGGCAGGCTTTAGAGACTTCATTGAAAGTAGAACGTGCCGTGTGCCTGGTCTGATGATGTTCTACGACCTCAAGGATGGTAACAGTAAAATGCCGTCGTTTCGCACCCGTCGCACGTGGCGCGACCACTAACAGCCTCGGGAGCGCCGCTCTCTCAGCCTTGATGCCCCAGCCTGCCGAGCCTGCCTTGCTGCTTGCAGGGGTTCAATGTCCCGGTAGGGATTTAGAAATTGACCTAATCACTTTCGACAACTTTGGCCGCTAGACAAACTTGCTCACCGAGCTCGCACACCTTTCTTTGGTCTAGGAATGACCTGAGGGCATCTCTGTTTCAATATGTGCCCAAGTCTCGGGAGCTCCCTGCGCCGCCGAAGAGGTGTACCATGGAGCAGCAGTCCACAGAAACAAGCTCCAGCAAGGTGACCGGTGAGCTAGCTCTACCGTATTGGCGAGCAAATCCTAATCTTTGTTATAGTCGAGTGTAGCGATCCTTACGACCTTTTCCAACAGACGCACCCATTCCTTTTGCAACGTCTACCTTTGCATAACCTCAACTGGAAATCGACGAGCAGGCCATTGCGTTCAATCAATGTATTAGATGTCAACCTTGTCAAAGCTAAAGACCAAAGACCTACCACACCTGCTACACCTGGGTTCCTTGCAAGACGGCATCAGATACCCGGTCTTCGCGAAACACCGTACCTGAAAATACTCCTTTTCCGTTGCGATGACAACGAAACATATAAAACCATCGCCAAAAAGACGGCACGAGAATGGGTGAAAGCAAACTCGCAAAGCCCGTCTCCCTCAAATACCCAAGAAAATCATGATGCATTTGAATGGTTGATTTTGCACATTGTTCTCCCTGATACTCCGGCTGCTAGCCAGCCCCGTACCACCAAGCATTCCTCAACCGGCGCATCTGACAGCACCGACAATGTGACCGGGAAGTCGAAATGGGGCCGGGGCTCATCCACCATACTTGATAAGTTAAAGAGCGATTTCAATTCGTCTTCGAAGCATGCCGTTGACCGGATCGCTCAAATTCGCTTGCCGAAAGGCGGCGGTTCACAGCCATTGTCATCTGCTTTGAGTCCATCAGAGATAGCTGCACAATGGGAAGATCTGACCGAGAAGCTCAAACTTTTGATTCTTGCATCATTCGACCTGCGCGTGAGTCAATACGAAGAGGACATCCGGGAAAAAGACAGCCAGAGAAATCTACCAGGCTGGAATTTTTGCACTTTCTTTATGTTGAAAGAAGGACTGGCAAGAGGTTTTGAGAATGTTGGTCTTTTCGAGGATGCTCTCGCTGGATACGATGAATTGGGTGTTGGTCTGGACCTTATTGTTCGCGAGCAGGCATCCAGTGGCGGCGACGAACACGGAGGATCATTTCTCCCATTCACAGAGGACATGAAAGAACAGGCAAGGAAGATCTTCATGCAAAATCTAGATCAAGATCTGCATCTTGATGGCTCAGTGACCTCACAAGCTTACTCCTTACAGACAGACCCCCGTCTTTTCCTAGTGAGCTCATCTAACAAAGCATACCGAGACTTAATATTGGCAAACAACATCTCGGTCTTCGATTTCCGGTCCTATATCTTCTCTCGGCAAGTCATTTTGCTACTTCGGGCTTCAAATGCCACGTATCTGAAAACCACAATTGATGGGCAGAGCCATGAGGGCGGGAGGCTTGAAGAAAGCTTTCTCATACTTGCAGAGCTCTGCCACCGAGCCGCCGACTTCATTGGCCTTGGTGCTCGAACGCTTCGACAGGATCTGTTATATGGCATAGAATCACTCTCTAAAGATTTCCCTCCCACCACCATATCTAATGTAATCAATAACATTGTGTCCTCCTGGACGTATGCAGTCGCGCTTCAGATTTTGACTCAGACCTTCACCCCAGCCCTGGACTTACCTACTTCATCACTCCAGCATATCGAGAACGGACAATACGATATCGCGGCACCTATTGTTAGACCGCCTTCAACCAATGGCATCCGCTCTGAGTCTCATGGGCGATCTCCGGCTAGACCAGAAAGCCAGGAGCTTTTCTCCACTGACACTAACTCACCATACGATTCTATGTTATTAGCAAATGCGCCAAATTCCAGACTACCTGTAAAGCCTGTCATGATCAAGGCAGGCACAGAAGATTTCGCATCGGGAAGAGCAGAGCTGATCCTTTTAGCTCGGCGCGTATTACAAGATTTGGGCATACAAAGAGAATGGATTACTGATTGGCGGGGGCTCGGACGTCTCAATACGGATATGGGCATTGACCATAGCGAATTAGAAGATGTCTCATTAGACTCTCAAGACGACGCGAAAACAGGTAATCCGTCATCGAAGAACCCTACTGTCCATGGTATCTACCAAAGTCAGCTACTAAAAGCCCTGACGAGTGAAGGTGCTTTTGTCGATTGTTTTGGATATCTCACCGAACAGGCACTTTGTCATTACCTGGCTGGGAAGCGGATTAAATCTGCTGAGCGGATCATGGCCGACATTGCTATTCTAAAGTTCCGGGCTGGTGATTACGCCGCAGCAGCGCCTTACTTTCGCTACCTTGCACCTCTGTATGCAGCATCATCGTGGAATACGGTGGAAGTCACTCTGCTCGAGCTATATACCGAATGTCTGGATCAACTTGGCCAGAAAACGGAACGCGCGAAAGTCTTGTTACAGCTTATCTCAAAATGTGCCAAGTTTGGGTCTCTCCACCGTTCACCGAGTAGTAGAGGCCAACTGAAGCTATATCTTGACAGCCTCGTTGATCACGTCGCCGCGTCACAAACGTTGATCTCGGCCAGTCTGGAGGACTTTTTTGAAATTCGAGAAGTATCAAAGAAAATTGACCATTTGCCGAATTGCGATGGGTTCTACATGTCACTTTTACTAAAATCTCGCTTGGGAGCGATTCTACACGGTCAAGGCAATGCCACAATTACTTTACGGGTCGTAGACAATTGCCCTATCTCGCAAATAGACCTTGAATCCGATCATCCAGAGACAACTACTTCGGAAGGTCTGCTATATAAGGTATCGACTAAAATCACCTCTATCGGTCGCTTTGCAGTCACGCAAATCGTGCTTCAAATGGGGAGAATTCGCTTCATCTACGACAGCGGTCCTACAGAGGCACAACAGATCCTCCAACTCGACGAGACCAAACGGGACCTTCAAGCGCGAGACATCTATGTTTATCCCGCGTGTGGCTCCCTGGAAGCGCGCCTTGTCCCATGCTCAGTCATTGACTTGAGTGAAACGCGGACCTTAGATGTTGAGATCCTAAGTGGATGGAACGACATCTTCCAAGCCTCAGTGCATGTACGGCCAGCGACTGCAGGACTACGCCTTCGAGTTAATGAAGGGAGGCTTGTGCAAGGCGAAAATATTCAAAACGTGCATTTCAATCATGGCGAGGGAGAGCAGAATATCACCTTTACCAATTTTGGTCCAAATTCGATGGCTCAATTTGCTATTCCATACAGCATGGAGCATCCTGAAACCATGTCGATATCTGCCAAATTCGAAATTTCTTACACTACAAAGACGGGGGAGTACACCTACGTGATCATCTCGTCGGTTAGCACAGTCTTGCCAATCACGGTTAATGTGCAGGATATATTCCAACGTCAGACCTTGTTCTCAAGGTTCACTGTCGGACCGGCTACTTTGGTACCGCTCAGGCTACAAGGCTGCAGCATGGCTGATTCTCAACAATATCGTGTCATTGCTGCTGGTAATCAAAATTGGCCGCTTGATGTATTTCCGCGTGAGCCTGCAAGCCTGGTGTACAACATCAAATCGGCACACTCCGGACGGCCATCTTCCAGGCCTAAACCACTACAGCTTACGATTGACTATAGCTGTTTCGATGATTGGGCAATAAAGGTCGTCGAGACAAAGTTTGTCAGCAGCCTCGAGTCTATTTCTGATGTGCATCTTCAACAAATCAAGCAACCATTGCTCTCGCACCTTCGATCAGTGTTTGCATCACTGTGGACAGGTCACGACCTGGAATTGATCGGCCTTCTTAGGGAGATCGACTTACCTTCCTTTCAAGAGTTCCAGTGGCCAGTCCTTCTTCTGGCATTCGGTGAAGCAATCCAAAGCCGAGCCGAAGCCTGGCTTCAAAAATGGCACCAGAGCAACCAGACCATTCCCCTATCGCTCACATCATTACCAAAGCGTCGCATCATTGTTCCCGTCGAGATCCTCAGTCCTGAAGTCGTACTAACGGCCAAACTTGAACTTCTCGGCGACATGAAGAATCCGGCCGCCGTCGGTAGCCCTATCGCGGCCGAACTGTCTATCTCCCACTCTAGCAATTGGACAACAGCCTCTGACGGGCGAATCGAATTCTCGTACGAGCTCTTTGCTCCTCCAGAGATCTGGCTAATTGGCGGGCGTCGTCGTGGCTCCTTTACCAATGAAGCTCATGAAGACGTTGCATTCCCGATCATGCTTCTCCCCCAAAGACCGGGAACTCTATTATTTCCGGCAATAGAGATTAAAGGGCATAGGATGGAGAAGACGGAAAGCGAAGTGATGCCGTGGAAGAAGGTGGACGTCAGAGTCGAGGTTGATTATCGGGGTCATTCTAGGAGCGTGCTTGTCATTCCTGACTTGAGAGAGACAACGGTGGCAGTGGATGTTGATAGCGGTGGAGAAGGGGGTGGGAGGGGAGCTTGGCTGGTCGAGAGTCGGCGGAGAAGCTCGTCCGGCTAGTGATTGCACCGGTAGATGGCTATGCCATTGTCGGATAGCAAGGTAGCTGTCATTTCGAAATATTCGATTTGAGTGTTTCCGTGGTCCGTCGCGGTATTTGCCCTTGGTGTTGACTCGGGTGCGTGAGGAGAAAGATTCCTCGGGTCGAGCGCGGGATGATGTGCATCTGCTCCGGCTGAAGGGCTGCCCTCGGCAAAGGCGCCACGTGGGGACGAGATCTTCAGGGACAAGATCGGCTTATCCCCGGAGCGGCTTAGGCGGTGCAGGGGCCGCTGCCGCCGTCTCGGAATTCTCAACAATTCTGCACAAGAATCCCAACAACCATCTGGCCGCGGCAATTGTCGAGGGGACACACACATGCCTGAGACAGGATCGTGAATGGCCGATTCCTTTTCGTAATTATCCTGTAGCTCTGGCCACGGTTGGTCAGAAATTGACATCAACCCATCCTCAAGATGACCTCAGACTCAATCCCTGAACGCACAACCACCATGTGAATATTTCAGGTACATATACCACTCGAGCCTCGGTCACTCTGCAAAGAGATCCCCAGATCCGCCCTCCGCTAAGCACCTCATGTGATACGTCGATTTCCTCGACTGTCCTTTGCACAGCCTCGATTGCTGCGAGACGCCAGCTTGGACGTTTGCCGAGGAGGCGGTGAGTGTGCGAATACTGTGGTCTGTAGGGGTCTGGGTGTGAACTTCGTGTGACGTGTGCTGATCCTATAATGCGCCCCTGGATGAGCCACCGAGGAACGAGCATGAGTGACAACAAACCCAGTGTGTAGACCCTGCGTGAACATCAGCAGCCTCAAGCTTCAACTCCGGAGCAGGCATAGGAATAAAGGTTCGCTCGCTTGGGCTGAGCTTCAATATGTAGACGACCAGGCTTATGAATGGTAGGATTTTGGTCAATGAACCTTGGAAGGCCGCAAGGAGAATGAGGACTGAGGCGGTCAAGGCTGAACGGCTTGAATTCGTGAATAGTTGCCCGCGAGTTTGAAGCTGGCATGAAGCTAGACAACAGTATCTTGGCTGTCCAATTGACCAAGGCTAGAGCTGGCCATGGGCGGACTCTTTGCCGTTGTGTAACCCCCCGCCCAGCTTTTAGATAAAGACTCTTCCTCCCGCCCTCGCACCCCCATGTAAACGTGCTTACCGGGTCATCTGTCCTTTGTGTCACTAAGAGTGAAGGCCAGTGACATTGCAACATTGACTGGTGGCATGAATCACGTTGTCTTGGGGTATATTCCTTGAATTCCAGCCGCCGGTGTCAAAAGTGTAAAACTCCACACGAACCCCACACGCAGCTGGAATTTCTCCAAAACAGCTCCCGCAAAAAAAAAAGGTTGAAGTACTCTCTCGTCTGGCCTCGATCCACCCCTGCATATCACTGCAATACAAAAGTGACTGATAGCTTTTTGGAATCTCGACTCGCTCTCTGAACAACCCATTTCTATTTGGAGCTCACCGATCAGCTTGGTTGTGTTTGGACTGCCGCCGCCGATACTGCCTAGTCTCCCTTTTACCTCCTTCCTTACAACGACCATGTCAACAACAGCCTTACCGTCACAACCCTCCTTGAGAAGGGTGGCGACTACTGAATCCACGCCAACCTCCTCAGCAAGTATATCTCCTGTCGATAGTCCCCGACCATCTGCTTCCTCGACCTCCCTCTCCTCAATGTCCTCCGCCGAGGCGATCACTGCTTCCAAGCTTGTTGATACCTACGGCAATGAATTCCAGGTCCCCGACTTCACCATCAACCAAATCCGCAATGCCGTCCCAAAGCACTGTTTCGAGCGTTCAGGCCTTCGCGGCCTCGGATACGTTGCCAGAGACATCGTGTCACTTGCGGCTGTCTTCTACCTCGCTCACACCTTCGTCACTCCTGAGTACATTCCCTCCACTGCTGCAAGAGCTGGGCTCTGGGCTGTGTACACCTTTGTGCAAGGACTGTTTGCGACCGGTTTGTGGGTGCTCGCCCATGAATGCGGGCACCAATCTTTCTCTCCTAGCAAGGTGCTCAACGATACAGTCGGATGGTTCTGTCATTCTGCGCTGCTAGTGCCATACTTCTCTTGGAAAATTTCGCATGGCAAGCACCACAAGGCCACCGGGCATATGGAACGAGACATGGTCCACATGCCAAAAACAAAGGACGAGTACGCGTCTCGGGTTGGGCATTTCGTCCACGAACTCGCCGAACTGACTGAAGAAACACCAATTACCACAGCTCTACATCTGATCGGTCAACAGCTTGGTGGTTGGCCGATGTATGTACTCACAAATGTGACGGGTCACAACTTCCATGAGCGCCAAAGCGAAGGACGTGGAAAGGGTAAGAAGAACGGTATAGGTGGTGGTGTCAATCATTTCGACCCTGCGAGCCCGCTGTACGAAGCAAAAGATGCGAAATGGGTCCTTTTGAGTGACCTCGGTCTCCTGATAATGGGATCTATCCTCTTCACCATTGGCAAAACCTTCGGCTGGACCAACCTCCTTATCTGGTATATCATTCCGTACCTTTGGGTAAACCACTGGCTAGGTAAGCAAATGCTATTCTTATCTTGACCAATATCACAGACTTACGTCAGTAGTCGCAATAACCTTCCTTCAACACACCGATCCTACCCTTCCTCACTATACACCGACATCTTGGACCTACACCCGCGGCGCCGCTGCCACCATTGATCGTGAATTTGGCTTCATCGGCCGCACTCTGCTCCACGGTATTATCGAGACCCACGTCCTTCACCACTACATCAGCACCATCCCCTTCTACCACGCAGATGAAGCTTCCGAGGCCATCAAGCCAGTCATGGGCAGACACTATCGCAGTGACACCAAAGGTGGAAGCTGGGGCTTCCTGAAGAGCTTATGGACGACCGCGCGGACATGTCATTGGGTCGAGCCGAATGAAAATACCACTGGGGAAAACGCGGGCGTTCTGTTCTTCAGGAACCGGAACGGACTGGGGCTGCCGCCACAAAAGATCAAGGCAGAGCCTGTCAAAGTTGATGGTGAGGATGCACTCATGATTGCCGAATAATAGGGATCAAGTTGAGAGATCTACCATGGAACAAATTCAGAGCACCTCGTGCGCTATGTGTCGAATTTCTGAGTGAGCGGGCCTGATTTCGAAGATCGCATAGCCGTTTTCCACATCTCCTACAGTTGAACCCATATTATTACGAGCAAGAGAGAGATCGCTGATGGAGGGGAAATGAGAGAATAGATATAATAGATAAACTATTCTTAATATTACGATGAAACAAGTGAAGACTTGTACCCGCTTTAGTCGGCGTCAATGAGCTCGTGACCGAGGGCTTGTGCAAGCGGTCGGATGTCGCGGATACGATTTCTCTGTTATGTCATCCCCCACGTTACGTACGTTTGCAATCACCAAGCTAGGTTCTATAGTCCTTTCTTGCTTTCGTGGATATGTACGACCCTGTTCAAAGGTCCTAAAATATAGCATATAATTCTTCGAGCATTACAGCGACGTGCGTTGTCATGAAAGGAAGCAAATGACGACCTCTGTCTCAAGAATTCTCAATAGAAGTTGATCTTTTTGCTAGTCCTTTATATTCATGCGAAATGTTACTGCCTGAATGAATAAGGGATATAAATACCACATGGGCAATGCACAGCCCGACCAAGGGCAGTCTCTCACAGTGTATCAAATTTACCCTCAATAAATCGGCCACCATCTACCATCACGTTTCCATGATTCAATGGTCGATCAAGCGCTCTTCAGCTGTGCCGGATCAGATGTGTCTAGAATCCTACCATCTGGAATGTTGTCTTATACCTGTATAAAGCCTTATACGCTAGAACAACATTATTGTACGCCAAACGGCCTTTATCCTTCCCCGTCTCCTTCTAAATGGGCAGCTTAGCCATGCCATCCTCAGTAGAAGCATTGCAGCGTTGTTCCTTCTTGAGCGAATGTTGCTTTCTGGCTAGTCTTGATTTTGATGCCAGTATTAAAATGAAATTCTGCTTAGTTGAGCTTGTCTTCGAATACGTCTGATCTTCATTAAACGCCTCTGCAAGAAACTGGAACACTCGAGTCTAATAAAATCGAAGCACACGCCGTTCACTAGCAGAAGATAGGTGGTGGGACGACTCGTCCAGTATCTGCAAAATTTACAAGACACCGTCACAGACGATATCGAGATCCGCCTTTCTTTCTTTCGCTGTCTCGAAAATCATGCAAATCCAAACCTAAACCTACCATACCCTATTACTCACTACAAGATACCAAAGCGCCAGTCGGACATATCTCGACAACCGCCCCTTTCTCGTCTACGAATTTGTGACAACACTCCCATCCCTCCCCCGCCATTCCCCACCCCAGCGCCCCCCCACAAACATGCCATACCATAACAGACGACGCATGCCAAACTCCCCTGCAAACCTCCCACCACCCAACTCCCACCACCCATCTCCGATCTCCCACCTCCAGGCTCCCATCTCCGATCTCCCAGCTTCCACTTCCCACTTCCCAGCTCTCAGCAATGTAAGGTAGACGGCTCGGTTTCGAGCGGAGCAGCATGTCCTTTCGACCCATAGCTGAGGTTGAGGCTGGGGCTAAGGCTAAGGCTAAGGCTAAGGTTAAGGTTGGGGCAATTGGGATAGATAGGTGTATGTAGCGATGGATGGGTGGATGGGTAGGTGGATGGTGAGGAAGAGGAACAGGAACAGGAACAGAGTGTCAGTCTGGGAAGGGACGTGAGGTGGGGGGTTGACGCGCTACGTGCGTTTGTACGTGTGCCTATGCGCGTGCGTCTGGGCGTGGATGTGCAGGCCCGGAGGAAGGGGAAGGGGATGGGAGGCTTAGGGATTGTTCTCTGTCTGTCTTGGGCCGGGTGTGAGAAGTGGAGAGCTGGTGAGAAGAGGGGGTTAGAGTGGGTTGGATGATGATGACATAGGTTTCTAGAGACGGGGTTTCTTGGAAGTGGCGCGGTAGTGTTTAGACATATGTTGAGAAACCATTGCCGCCAGAAGCGGCTGGTGATCGCGTTGGGGAAACAGTCGTTGAGATCTGGAGGCTTTCGAGGAAAGATCTTGTGATTGAACTATAAATCTAAATCCGCGGGTATGCATTGTGGGTGATATCTACAGTAAACAGGCTCTAAACATTACTGGGATATAAATACAAAACTAGATCCCGTCTACATCAAATCTGATTTGGACCAGTCTCCACAAACCTCCACCCCCGATCCGAAGGCCCCAGTCTCACATAAATCCCCTTAGCCTGCTTCTCCAGCGCCGACCGATTGCCCGACCCCGACCCCCCACCACCAAGCCCCTTATCCACCGTCCTCCCCTCCAACCCATGAAACAACAACGCCAGCGCGCTCGACTTGTAATCATGCGCGCTCGTCTCCCCACTCGGCCTCGTCTGGATCACCATCCCCGTAAAGAAGACGAGCGTGAGCACCACCAGCGCGGCGGGGAACGCGACCCACGGCCACACGACCCGCACGCACGTCTCCGTCTTCGAGACCAGGCCCGTGGCGGGCTCGCTCCGCCCCTCGACGCCGTTGGTGCGCATCACGGCCGTCATGGAGCGGGAGACGTTGGCGAAGACGCCCGACACGCTGTCGAAGGTGATGTTGCCCCAGTTGTAGACCTGCTCCACCACGCCGCTGGTCCCGCCCGAGGTGCCCGCGCCGACGGACACGTTGCCGCTGAAGAACTCGGCGAAGTAGCCGCTGAAGCTGATGTCGGAGACGATGAACTCTTGGTAGATGCATTTTGGGGGGATGGCTTGGAGGATGGGGTCGGTGCTGTTGATGTTGTCGTCCGCTGAGGCCCAGCCTTTGCTGCCGTCGAAGTTGTCGTTGACCGGGTCGTAGGAGACGTTGTAGCCGAGCCATTTGGTTGTGTCGTTGAATTTGTAGCCGCGAGAGCGGAGAAAGTCCTTCTGACTTGGTGTCACGCAAGACATGTCGACTGAGCTGATGTAGAGATTCTTGGTTTCGGCGCCAAAGTCGGCATGTTGGGAGATTTCTTTTTCGCGGATTTTGCCTTCGTGGATGTCAGCAGAGTATGTTCGAGTACAAGGGTACAGGCTGCATCGTGCTGCGCTGTAATTTCGACACGGCCATTGATTAGGGTCGTTGCAGGTAAGCTTGTGTCCGTAATTTAATGATATTAACTCGATAACACCAAGGTCACTGCTGTTCCCCGGACCCATAATGAAAGAGACCGGCCCTGCCTGTGCCTGAAGTCCTGATGGTAACTGAACAGTCGGATCACCTGTATCGTTGGCGGTGGCCTCATGCGTGACGTCTTCGCATTTGCTGCAATAGGCGATTGAGGAGTACGTGCTGGGTATGGTGCAGTTGCCAGTCGGACATGTGTAGGGAATCTCCATGGCAGCAGGGTTGAATACACCAGCGTCGATAGCAGATTGCATCTGAGGCGGTACGGTTGTTATTATATTTGAAATCCGTTGCGTTGGACCACCTCCATTGGCGTAGGCGTTGGTTCTCGGAATGGTAGCCTCGTCATTGGCCAAAGTGAACGGGCATTGTCTGTATTGCACGAGCTGTTGGGCGATTGGGTCACTGGCTAAGGCTAAAATGATGACAATGGCACCGACTGTTGGTATAAAATGCCTATGAAAGGTCAGCTTGAATGCTGTAAGAGCGTCACAAGTTGGGTAGTCTCACGTTAGTCGTAATCTTAATAGGAGACCAAGGGCTCCCTTAACACTTCCCCTGGATGCTTCATCAAAGATCTCAACGTCTTCGAGAGGTCTCGTTCGTTTGAACCAGTGCCACTTGAGCTGACCAAGTCCTGTACAAAGATAAGCGTGGGATTTGGGCTGAACGTGTGCATGGAGTTCCTACCTTGCATGACCACAACCAGCGTTACCGCCTTGAGAATGACGATGTAGATCGAGATCAAAGAGTTAATAGTCAAACCATAAGGCCATTCCGGTAAAGTACGACCGGCATATGGGTAGAGAGTAGCGAATATGGCGACAATGGATCCGATGGCAACGATACAGGCACCAATCTCAAGCCACCAGTCCTTTAAAATACTGCGTCGACGGAAGGGCATGGTAGGTGTGAATGCCGGGATCAGCTTTTCTTGTGAGGGCTGCGAGTCCATAGCCGGTCTTGATGGGACTGGCATGTACTGTTCCCCAAGTCCTCGTCCTCCGTCTTCATAGGTCGTGTGGGCGTCACCATCAGCGTTCGTGCCGAGAGATTGAGATAGAGGAGATGGTTCGGATGATTTTCGCCACATTCTGGCGTTTATTAAGCAGAGTTGAACGGTTGGAATAGGTCGAATTATTATATGACTTGGTGCGCAAGAGAAATGGGATAGCCTCGAACTATCGATTATGTTTATAACAGCCATTCTTCTCCCTACCTAAACGAGACGCTATCCTATAGCTGAGCCCCACGGACGCAGACCGCCGAGACATTGCCATGCTCCGACCGATAGGTACGAAGACCGAAACGTCTATCTGCCATTCTCGAACCTTTGAGTGGCGCGAGGGATTCATAGCTGATGGATCGGACGGATAAGGCTCTCCCCATTGGTCACATTTGAAAGATTATTTTAAGGTCGAAAATAAAGTGTCGGCTGTGGCGGTCTTGTGCGAATCAAGAAAGTGGTTGCAGATGAAGGCCAATGAGTGTGAGGGCTTTGCTGGTGGAGTGTGAGAGCGTTCGCTCGTTTCAGCCTTCACCATGTTCCACATCGAGCCTAGTCGCTGAGCCAGGCTGACTGCGCACAGGGTTCTTAAAGCATACTAGTTCGATGTCCAAACCACCAGCGTAGGGATTCATGAAAGAATTCTAATCGAGTCACAAGTATAAACCGAGAAAGAACAGATAAGCCATAGAATTCTAAGAGTCCCATCTGAAATGTCTATCCACATCCAATCTAGACAGCTAACTATGCGCCGAGCACGCCGCTGCTCGCACGAATCGATGTGGAATTCCCGATTTCCATTGATCTGTAACCCTTTTTCCCCAAGACTATAAAAGATACCATTTCTAGTGATACAATTCCCACTTAAATCTCCTCACCGTCAGCCCTCAACTCCGCCAACAGCTCTGGGTCAATGTCATTCTCAACTTGCCTAACTTTCTCAAAGCGGCCAACAAGCTGCAGAGACCGCTTCAACCCCGCGGCATCCTCTTCGTCACTAAGTTCAGCCTTACCGTCCGAAGCATTGCCCGCGTTGTTCGACGTAGCACCGGCATTGCCCTTGCTTGAGGCAGCATTTCCTGAGGCGCCCTTTCCAGTGCTGGTGGTAGTGCTGGCGGTGCTCCCCTTTCCAGTGCTGGAGGTAGACCCTGTTGATGCGGTTGAGCCGGTGGAACCAGTTGAGCCTGTCGAGGCTGTCGAGCCAGTAGACCCAGCAGTAGAGCCGGTAGCTGCGGTGCTATTGCCAGCTGCGGTAGCGCCACCGCTCATTTGAACTGCGACCACACCTCCAAATGGACCAGCACGAGCTGGGTTTTGGCAGCGGACCATGCAAACATTTGATTGGCCAGCGACATTCCCATCACAAGTTTGGTCAGCCGCGACTTGTGCATTGAGCGGCTAGATAGCATGTTAATCAATCATTTAACAGTAAGTGGTAATAGAAAACCCACGAAGTCGGTCTCAGCGCCGTCCCTTTCATTCCCGTTCTTTCCTGGGACGTTTTGCGCGACAGTCATGGGGGCCCATTGCTGAGCAGTACCCGTAGAATCGATCATACACTTGTACGGGCCTGCGCCGTCGCCATTTATTTGGTGGAGCGTCATCATAACCATGCCTCCAGCCGTGATTTGAGGCATCGTGTCGCCCATGTTCTGCATGACAGCCTTGACACCAGTCTCAATATCATTGGTGCCTCCTCCCAGAGTCTCTCCGACAGTGTCCGCAGCATCACCCTTGAAGCGGGTGGTGTCTTGCTGGAATGGATTACGTCTGACGCCATTGTCAATACTGAATTTTGGAGGAGCATCAAATTACGAACCTGGTTCCATCTCGAGGGGTGTTCGGGTCAATGCCAATGGCAGAGCCCATCCCTCCAGCATCGCCGACTGCCTTGACTATAGCACCATGGCCGGCTACTAAAGGTGAGAATGCCACGAGGGCAAAAAGGAGATTCTTTGTCATGGAGGACATCTTGAGAGATAGGGAATTAGGAGAGAGGATTGAAAGCGCAGACCTGCTGCAATAGAAATGAATGAATTGAAACTGGAAAGACTGAATGGCCGTCCGAATCGTGGTGAAAAAGAAAAACTGGAAAATGCATTTTCTTTGTGTTTATATCTCCCCAGACGGCGTGCCCAGCTTTCTAGATCCGGAGGAGGAGTAACCCGAGTCTATCAGGATGTTTAGTGACTCTATCACGATTGATGTGGTATCGTCCTGAAGCAACGGCTAAGACCGCTTTGGCATGGGTTGAGGGAGGATCCAACAAAGGACCTCCGAGGCGTTTCGCGTGATAGCCCTATTTTATTGGTTGGTTTGGAAGTCTTGGAAGATCTTCAATAGGATGAATCAAGGCCAAGAGAACTTGTTCGAGCTTTCACATCGGGAAGCTCATGCCCAGGCATCCTAGTCGCCTTGGCCGTTGATGCGCGGACGCTGTGCTGGACGTTGAAACCATTTGGGCTTGCCCGATTGGGAGAGCACAGATGGCCAAGCGGTATGGTGACACATAGACCTACCTAGATGGGCCAGCCCTTGAAAGACGCGGCTGCTGGTAGGTCAGCCGAATAAGTCATCGGCGCGAAGATCTGGGGTACAGTAGTCGGATCTGAAGCAAGCTCGCTAAGCAATCAGGAAATCTTGGCAAGCCGAGGTTCTGAATTGATGTAATGTGAGTGACCCAGAAAATGGATTTTTCTCTTCTTGTATGATTCGGGCATAGCACTTCGGAATCATAACGTCGATGACGGTGAGTTCTGTTCCTGCAGACAGACAACGGGCGTTAGCACCTCATCGGTAGATCTCCATTGAGCAACGATGAAGTCTGCAGTCATGCGGAGGTTGCTCAGACCTCTTTCGGACCCTCGTTCTTGCGTTGCGAAACGATTGTAGTTGTCTGAAACTGAGTGATGAAACTGGAGAGTGTGGAAGAATGACAAAACACACTGCCAAGGCGTGCAAGGTCAGCTTGCCAAGCCGTTTCACGCACGATCTCTCGCTAGAACGACGCACCTGTATGAATGAGGCCCTACCCAAACCTTCGTCGTGTCAGGTCGACCTCAACCAGCAGCACAGCCACTCTATGCGTTCTCGAAACATGCTGATCTACGGTTGATAGCTCTGCGAGCGTTAAGTCTGCACTAGCTATCGCCATCCGGGAAGGACCGATGGAGTCTAAGGTCAAAGCTGGATAAACCTCGAGTGAGTCAGTTTCTCTCTACAATGTCACCCATAACTACATGAGGCAATTATTTTCTTACACTAAACCGGCAGATCTCTATCATGACTTCTAGTGGAGGTTCGTGTGCAAGCAATATTTGTCTATCTATCATTTGTTGATGCTGCACTATATGATAATCGTATTTACGGCCAAGAGAGTTGACCTGGGGGGCGCATCGGCGAGCAGCATTCAAACCACGAATCATCATTAGAGGCTCCTGTTTCATGCCACTGGCGATCTCGGAGAGGCCAAAGTGCGCCCTCGGGGTTTGGATGATTCTGCTGTTGTCGACAGGCCTTAATCGATCATCTCTATCTTGCCTATCAAGAATTACCTTTGAACCCTTTCCCAAGACTGCTTCAGATGAGCTGAGAACAAGCTGCCCTCCCTTACCGGTGAGTTCCTCATATGGCTCTCAACTTCTATCGGTGAGATCTTTTTAAGCACTCGTGGCCACCGCGACTGTAGAGACCTTGTCGAATTCTGGCTGCTTACCCAGCAACCAACCAATTCCAGTCAGCTGCTCGTCTCTGAATTTTCTTGAACTGGACAGCATCGGAAAGAAAGCCCAATAACCGTGCGGCAGCCCCGGATACAAGTTGAACTTTGTCCTCACGCCGTCTTCCTGAAGCTTCATTTCGTAGGCCACTGCCTCATCTCTCAGTGGGTCGAGTCCGCAGACCTGAAAATAAGCTGAAGGCAAATCGGCATGGCCGTTAGGGTGAATCATTGGCGTGTGTAGCCATTCGTTTGAGTTTGGCTTATAGTTTCCAATAAAAAGATCAATGGCTTCCTGTGGCAAGACTGGAGCAGACTTGTTTTGCTCGTAAGATGTTTGGAAGTGTTTGTACTTTTCCGGCATGTGCTCCGGTCCGCACGTTGCAGGAATCGCAAGATACTGGCCTGTCAAAGGAGGGTTAAGACCTGTATCTCTTGCGCGTAATGCTAAAGAGGCAGATATGTTGCCGCCGGCTGAGGTACCGCCGACGATGAAGCCAGCCTTAGGGTCTGCGCCAAGGGAGGATGCGTTCTCAGCAGCCCATTTGAGAGCGTCCCAGGCATCGTCTGGTCCAGCTGGATAAGGATGTTCTGGCGCCAACCGATATCCAGCCGAGAGACAAGTAGCACCAAGAGCCTGTGTAAGATTTCGGGCAGTCTGAAGTTCGGCTTCAGGCATACCAACGCAGAAGCCACCTCCATGGAAAAGGACAACTAATGGGCTTCCAGTAGAGGGTTGAGTTGCCGGTGTAACTAAGATACCGCGACTTGTTGCGCCATCACGGAGAGGAATGGCGATATCCTTCTGGATTACGCCTGCTGGTGGCGGCCCGAGAGCTTTGATAGCTTCTTCACCGCGCTCAAGGGAAGAAGCCCGGAGAACGTGAATGTCAGAGTAGTCGGGTGGTGGAAGGTTTGCCTTCTCCACGAACTAGGTAGTCATCAATGTTTGAACCAACGGCGGATACGGACAGGGACGCAGGTGCTTACTGCCTTGAACTCCTGATCGATTTCTCCAGCTTTAAGAAGCTCCTCTTTTGTCCAGGCCATTGTGCTTTCAGCCCTGACTTCGTTCCCAAAGTAGAGGCTTGTGCAATACGTAGCTATAGAAGCGCGATATAAAACCAGGGAGGTTGTGTTTAAATACCGGTTGTGAGCTTTTGGACCTCTACGAACTCTACCTGCTGTGAATTATCAGTTCTCGAAAGATTTGCGCCTCATCGTCGTCTCTCTATGACGGCGAGGCAACCTCGGCACGTAACGTAGCTGAAACTCTCCCCGTCGCGGCAAGTCGGTTACCAATGAAGGCGGGGCGCGGCTAAAGTAATAATCCGGCTCTCTTCAATTGTACTCTGCGGCACGCAGACCAACGTTTTGCAAGGCCTGACCGAAGCTGTCGTCCTCCAGCTAGTCTTTGATGTATCCTTTCCCTCTAGAAGGCCAACAGACTAGCTTTCGCTAGACACATCATTGTGACACTACATGAGGCTATGATGGCTACCTGTCTATTGAACGTCTAATGATGACACATCTGAGCAGCAAATTAAAATGAGGTTGATGCATTTCCCATGCGAGAGTGGTCTTTCGATGACAGAAATCTCCTTGTTTTAGAGAGTCTTCCTTTTTCTTTTTAAATGCCGTAGTAAGGATGACCAGATATATTCTTCTGTGATATTAAGTATGAAGTTGGCTGCTCGCAATAATATGGTCCACAAAGCCCGCTTCTGCACGGCGAAGGCATCGGGAAGCTTTTAAAGTTATTCACGAAAATTTTGAAAATTAAGTGTCAAGAGCTCTGCCCAGGGACAATCAATGCACTTAGCAGGAGGTCTAGCCCAACCATAAGTATCTAGACCTTTGGTGGCTGAGCAAGCCACCGCTTCCAAATCGGTGAACTGAGTCATTCATAAGATGACCGTGTCGTCTTGCTATCTTCCGCTGACTTTCATCTACTACAGCAACAACAAGCAATGCCAATTCGAGGTATTTGTACACAAAACCAGGCCAAGCCTCCTTTTCGCATTCTCTCAGACCAACGCCGGAATTCCTCTCCTCGCATCCACGAAAAAACTTTTCTTTCATCGGCGACAAAATACCATCCCAACCCAGAGCTGCTCAGCACCCTTCAATCGTTCTACCCATCTTCTCGCATTGTCTTTGCAGACTGTAAATCCGACTATTGGTGCTACGACGGAGACGACGCGCTCCGCGAGATCCGGCGAGTGCGGGATGAGATTGCCGCAGCGGAGAGTGAAGATTTGGATTGGTCTAAAGGACTGATCATCGTCGTGGAGCGGTGGGAGGAAATTCTGTTCTACCATACGGCAGAATGCTCTGCGAAGGGAAATGGAGATATAAGAAAAAGCATTGGCAAGCGCCTGTGGGTGGATGTCTTTGTCGATCTCACGAGATATCCACAGGAAGCTTTAGATGAAGAGGACTCTTCTTGAAGCTGAGATTAGCTGACTGGATTTCCTGAGGTGCCATGTACGCTGGATAGGCTGGCTTGAAGCTTATGAGAAATAATGGCAGAAGTTGGTCCATTGCAACACGAGGTCTCTTTTCCTCGGAACATATCCAGTATAGGGCAGTTTATTCCTAGCAACTTGAGATTGATCAGATTCGATGTCTTAGCTCTTTGATGAGAGTTGTAGGCACAATTAGAAAGCCTTTTTTTTATCTGCATAGCAGGCTTATTTCTCGGCCCGGTGCTTCGTTTCTTCTTCAGGGACAAGCTCCAATACGTTGACACCTTTCCTTGCCGCTTCCGTTGTCTTCTTAACAAACCCCGGGAAAGGCGCTGGGAGCCCTTTCATGCCAATTTTCCGAGTATGTTTCATGAAATACTTCATCAACATGGGTTTGTCCTCTACCTTCCCTATTTCAGGCCGAGCAATAGCTTGCAGCGCTGCCATGGTTGGGAAGGCAATTATACTTCGACCTGCTGCTTTGCGCGAATCTTCAAGGAAATATGGAATTGACTGAGCGACAAGGAGTATATACGGCAGAGGATCCATGCGAACCGGAAGCTCAGGTGGTTGACTCCCTTCAAAGTCCACTGATCCCAGATGAGGGACAGCAGTCGCCTTGAGTATTAGATTGTAGATCTGATGCATACGATGGTACAAGAGGTGGCAACAGGTCCAATAAAGAGCTAGAACCTGGCCGGTCATAATATCGGGAAATGAAATCACATGAGTAAGTGAGGTCTCTTGCCGCTCATGGGCAGTCGTGGGACGTAGATAGAAGAGTTGCTGACCTTTGACATGGTCTTCGACCTTTTCGTACCATCTAAGAAGGTCTGCGTCGGCCGCCCAGCATCGATCCAGCTGTTGCATCAGCTGAGGTAGCGCATCGCTTTCGAGGTTAGCTTGATACCGAGCCCTCTCTTCCATGGGAATGAACGAGCCAGTGGCAGTCGGGAGGAGGAGCATAATGTCAAGTAACTGATCTCTGAAATCTTTTGGTCTGTTGTTCCACGGCACACTTCGCCACTTTTCCGACGCCAGGACACTGAGAGTGCCATTACGGAGTCCAACAATGACCTTAAATATCACCGTCAATACACCAATTTCGAATATTTGATTTGAAGCTTACCTCCTGTATCCGCTGACCCAGAAGAAGCCGATAAGTCGTATCATCCATACACCTCTCGGGGCCACGGATACTCAAAATGCGGCATGCTCCTTGAATATGAGTCATCCAAGCTGTGAACCCGGGGGAGACGCCTTCGAATGCTTCGTAAAGCGCAAGCATACCGCTAGCCGATAGGACTTCGTCGGTGTACAGCCTCTTAGGATCCATAAGCGCTCGATGGAGCTCACGCATTCCAGCACAGTAGGCCTTCCAGCCTTCTTGTAATAATCGAGGATCATTCAAATCGTGACCTACGCGAGCCGCACTGACTGACAAGAACGACAACTCAAGAGCAGGTTCCGACATGGACAAAACCTTTGGGGTCTCGGTCCACATTCCAAGTATATCAACCAAGGGACTCTCAATGTGTAAATTCTCCGGTAGGTAATGGGACCAGAAAAGTTCACCGAGCTGGGCATTGGTAGCAGTACGCTGGCACGATGGCGGTAGAGGGATTAATGATGTTGCGTGCGAAAAGGCTTCCCTAGAAAGCCGGGCTAGGGACGTGTCGTAGGAGTCGGAAGCAGAGGTACTAGAGACCGTCGACCTCTTGCCCTGATTGACAAAGATTCGCTCTCGTGTATAGCCTTCACAGAGCAGCCCTGCGTTCTGACACTGTCCGCAAGCCGGACGCTGCAAGTCACACTGTTACGTGATCAGTTCGTGTGAGAGGAGACAGCGGTCGACGAAGTACTTACCCCCTTCTTTCGGCGTCTGCATGTATTGCAGCCCTTGGACTTTCCCGGAACGCCGACCATTTCGAAGGGACGCCGTGATTAAGTTACTTGGCTGGGGTTCACGATGGAGTCCAGGCCTTGATATATCTTCCATCTTCCTTCACCGCGTAATGTTAAATCGCCCATGTTAGCGCAATCCTTTTTTAAACGTCCAATGGACAGTCTAAGACCCAATAACCATATTGGCGGGCTGTCGATCACTTTCGAGTCTTACCCTTACAGGCTTCTACTTGCGCGACTAACCGATCCTTCTGCTGCAAGCTGAGTTCTTGGAGCAGGGGAAGCGAAGAGCTTCTTTCAACATGCTCATGCTAAGTCTTGCTGAGCCACTCTTCTGAGGCTTCTATTGTCGGTCGTGATCGCAAATCTTTCTGGGGTCGATCACCTCCAACGGACGTACTGCTTCGGCCGCGACGTTTCACAGCCACAAATGACATCACGGTGAGACCAACGCCGCGGCGCCAGTCTCTAAAACGGAGAGCGTTCATTCTAATAGCGATGAAGATGAACATGTTTCGTAGTAACTTGAGTCATTTTGGGCGACAACGATCGCGGACACAACTGGCTCGTCGAGACTCAGCACCAGGAGCTCTGTATCAAGCTGAACATACCATGGACTGGACGAATACGCCAGAGTTGTTTCTATGGGGCCAAGGATCCTCTAGGCCATGGCCCGGCCCTGCCGGAGAGCCACGGCACGTAATCCCAAGGTTTGCTCGTCCAGCCGGAAGCTTTCAAGGGCTTCTAGGCTTTGGCAATGTTTGTCCATCTCATGTTTTCAATCACAAGAAGCTCTGGTCCGACTTGGCGCCAACGAACCTTCGACTGCGCTATCACAGAGATTATACGTAGTAAGCTATGCAAGAAAAGACTTGGCGAAAGATGCATGCAATGGCCGGCATCGGCTCTGGAGAGAAATTATATACCTGATGATTAGGTACGGCTGCAGAGCTTTGCATTGATAAGATCATTTTAAGGTCCGGAAAAAAGCTCGGGAATCGTCGGATCTGCAACGTTGGCGCATCCTGATCCTGGAGTTGCAGCAGAATTTTCTAAACGCGCATGAGGCGCACCTGGGGGGTGACGAGTCAGGCAGGGTGTTGACAGTGGCAAGGTGGCCTTCCAGTAGTTCGTGAGCCTTGAGGGCTGGGAGCGTCTTCGCCATCCTCGCATCCAGGTGGGGGCTGCTCAGCCGCCACGTGCCCGACAATTGGCGACGAGCTCAGTTCACTTTTCTTTTGTACAAAGGTCGGTCATCATTCACATGCTTTGACGTGGACGTGGCCTATCATGACGGTGAATCATATCGCCAGCGCCTCGGGCGTTTTCAGGCGACCTCACCACCTACAGCCGTTGCAGAATTTTCTGATACGCCCAACATGTGCCAATATTAACCTACCCGAGCCTTCTGACGCTGCCCCCAAGTGTTGGTACGGAGGCCAGGAACTCTGGAGAACCCCAGACTTCACCGCCAGCCTGATAACAGATGCCGGGCCATTACCAGATATCTGGCTTCTACTTTAGATCCTCTGCCTTGCCTTTCATGCACACAATTGCCCTTCTACTCCGCCTCCCCTGAATCTCTTTTATACCCTTAGCCCTCGCCTCACCCGAGAACCGTATCATACAACTTACCATGGAGCTTTGCTGACCCGTACTGGGCGTCGCTAAAAGTGCTGCTTGTCCCTCCTTGCAATTTTATTTAACTACTCTTCTCTACATTGGTGGTCTCTCTAAATTCAATGGCGACGAAGATTCGCATCGCCGAAGATGTCCACCATAAAGGTGGACGGCGACATGACGATGACGACGGGGCAAGCTGTCATACGAATGACAGTGACCCCGGCCATCATCACTTCAGAAAACTGGCCATGATAAGTCACGACGATGGGATCCACAATATTCGCGAACGCGGTCTGTCTCATGACAACAAGAGTCTTCATAGGACAAATACTATGCGTAGTACGGACGAAGATCCTGGATTGCGTCGCGAAGAAGACTACAAACAATCGCAAGTACGAAAATTTCCGCGCAAAGAACCTGATAGCATTGTTGCTTATTTGAATAGGTCTTCAGCGGCAAAACGCTTTTCTGGTTAGCCTATCAAAGCATGGGTATCATCTACGGTGATATTGGGACCAGTCCACTTTATGTCTTTTCTTCTACCTTCTCATCAGCCCCTTCGCACCAAGATCTTGTTGGTGTCTTGTCCATCATCATTTGGGCTTTAACAATGATGGTCACCGTCAAGTATGTGCTAATCATCCTTCGCGCTGACAACGACGGCGAGGGTGGGACCTTCAGCACGTATGCGCTACTGAGCCGCTATGTATGATCACATCAAATTCCCGGCGTCTGTTTACTGACAAGATAATACTTAGATGAACATTACTAATCGAGATCCACGGGAAGCTTCTCTTGTCCAAATGAAGCGATTCAAGTCAGGCGATCTCGAGAGTGCCGGTCGGCAGATGCGGAAAGGAATGGAGGCGAGCAAATTCGCCAGAGGCCTACTCAAAGTTATGGGGACTTTGGCTGTGGCCATGGTCCTGTCTGATGGTGTTCTCACTCCAGCCCAGTCCGTCTTAGGTGCTGTGCAAGGTGCAAAGGTGGTCAACTCTGGCATATCGAAAGGGACGATAATTGGGGTAACCGATGCCATTCTTGTGGTTCTGTTTCTCATCCAGCCTCTCGGTATTCATAGGATCAGTTTCGCGTTCGCTCCGATCATCATCATTTGGCTTGGATTCAACGTCGCCTTCGGCATATACAACCTCGTCTACTATGATGCGACTGTATTCAAAGCTTTCAATCCTGGATATGCCTTTGAGTACTTGATCCGCCATAAAGAGCAGGGCTGGAGGAGTCTTGGCGGAGTCCTGCTTGCATTCACGGGTGTCGAAGCGTTATTTGCCGACCTAGGTGCTTTTAGCAGACGAGCCATCCAATTCAGCTGGCTCTGCTACACCTTTCCTTGCTTGCTATTGGCGTACATTGGACAAGCTGCCTATATCAGTCGATTCCCTGACGCCTACGACAACCCTTTTTTCAACTCGGCGCCCTCAGGAACTATCTATCCATCGCTGATCATCGCGATTCTCGCCGCAATTGTCGCCTCGCAAGCTATCATTACTGCTACGTTCCAGCTTCTGGCACAGGTTATGAAGCTTTCATATTTTCCTCAGCTAAAGGTTGTTCATACTTCAAAGATTTTCCACGGACAGTTATACGTTCCACTAGCCAATTGGTTATTGATGATTGGCACGATCTTGGTGGCCTCTATCTATAACAACACGACTTCCCTCGGTAATGCGTACGGCGTTTGTGTCATGTTTGTGACGTTCTTCGATACCTGCATGGTGTCTCTTGTTGCCATCTTCGTCTGGCGCTTCAGTCCTTTCCTGGTTTTCCTCCCCTGGCTCACTATTGCCTGCATGGATGGCACCTTCCTCTCCTCCGCACTTACAAAAGTTCCTGATGGCGCCTGGTTCACGTTGACCCTTGCGGCTGCAATAGCGTCCGTATTCCTCCTATGGCGGTTTGGAAAGGAGCAGCAATGGTTCGCTGAGGCGGAGGATCGGTTCTCAACGACCCACTTCATCCGCAAAAATAAGGAGGATGGTCATTTAAGCCTGACAGAGAAGTACGATGGGAGCGCACTTGGCTCAATCAAGCGCTTCGGCATTTTCTTCGACAAAGCTGGGGAGACCACTCCAATTGTGTTCAGCCAATTCGCTCTGAAACTGTATGCTCTCCCGGAGGTGATGGTTTTCTTCCACCTGCGCCCGCTCGAGACGCCGAGTGTGGCACCCGAGGAACGGCACACTGTCTCGCGGCTTGCCATTCCAGGATGCTATCGTTTGGTGGTGCGGTACGGTTATAATGATGAGGTGATCACGCCAGATCTCGCTGGCGTGGTTCATGAACAGATCCGGAACTTTCTCATCACGTCAGGCAAGCGAAAGAGTCCTACGATCAGTGCAGATTCTGAGATTGTTGCAAGTCCAGTGGAGGAAGCTGCCCCAGATTCCCAATCCTCATCGCCGCCTACAGAGAAAACTGCCAGTGAGGATGATGAGTGGGATGGCGGCGAACTGGCGAAGCTGGATAATGCGTTTGCTCACACGGTCTTGTATGTTGTGGGCAAGGAACATATGCGCATCAAGGACCGAACAGATTTCATCAGAAGGTCGCTATTGAGGACATTTTTATGGATTCGGGATAACACGAGGGCTAAGATGGCTAACTTGAACGTCCCTGGGGAGAGGATTGTGGAGGTCGGTTTCTTGAAAGAGATTTGACGGTAAAGCTAGAGTTTGGAAGAAGGCGTGATCTTTGAGTATTGCATTTCGAACGATCGGGAATGATTTCATGTATAGATATCTGATTGGGCATAAAGCGGTTTGATAGACGGCTGTTTGGGTACACAACTGAGACAGATTGAGGGTCTGGGTCCTTCGCTGCAGTCTCCTGAGAAAATCAGGTTCACATCATAACGAAAATTTCAGCCTGAAAAGTGATTGGTCGAAAGAACGGTTGAGGCCGACATCCTGGCAGGATGCGTTCAACTTTTCTTGTCTATCCTAAAAAGGTTAAACGTAAACATGCGGCCTGCGGACACCAAGCTTGAACGGAGAAGATCGATCTCTTCAGCGATCCAGAGACCTCTGCGGATGATATTCTTGATCCCCTGTATCACGATAATCCGATAGTTGTACGACTGTATCAATAATCAAAAGCTTCCCTTTCACAGGCACTTGTCCCCAGCCGGAGTCGCATCTCCAAGCCACCACGCGCACAGATGCCGCCTCCCGCTGTCGATGGACCATCCGCTTCAGCCTGTCGGGAAGCTTCCATTCTCCCGCAGCAGGATCCAAACATTCAAGCCGCAACATCTGCACTCATCTTTCCACAATCACATGAAATATTCTATCAAAGCCCCCCACGGCGGTCCAATTCTGGATCTCAACGTTCTCGCACGTCAAAGCGGACCACGGCGTCTGCATCCTCCTCTCGCTCCAAACGAATACCAACTGATCGTGAGGTATCTCAGATACTGAGAAACGATGGCTTTCAGGTGCATGCAAGGTCAGCGTCAGCCATCCGATCTGATCAGGATCAGAACTTGGAAGGGTCTTCACGCTCGAGGCATTCGGCGGCTCCGTCAAGTTACAGCGAAAGAGTCAAGAGGTCCGCTCGCTCTCGATCCGATGACATGACAGAAGATACTAGCAAATGGGGTCAGCGAAAGCCAACAGCCCCGAGAGTGAAGTTTGCTATTGAGGTGCCTCCCGTTAGCCGCTGGAGTGCAACTACCGCGAGCTCCATAGATACAGCAGACAGCGAAGCCACCCCACGTCCATCTGGCGAATCCCAAACTCCCCGAAAGTCGAAGTTCATCGAAGGAAGCATGAATGACAGAAGTCTTGGGATCTCATCTGCATGGTATCACGATAGTAGTAACTCTGGGTCTGACGGCGACGGTCAGGCAATTGGTGCTGTTACCCCGGGGAATCAAAGAGGAAACAGAAACAAGCCATTGCCAGCAGTCCCAACTCCCAAAACAAGCAAGAAAATTGGTATATTCAAATTTGGCAGTCACAGTAGGGATGTGTTAAAGGAAACCGACAAGGATACGACCGGCGAAGAATCGACATCTCGAAAGAAGGGTCTCCGCGGCAGCAAATCAATCTTCAACTTCAAGCTCTTCAACTCATCCAAAGCCGACGTTTCAACGACGTCCCTCGCCAACCCCACAACGCCCAAAGCTAAAGCACCAAAGATCACTAAGCGCAAGCAACCTACCACCGAGCAAGACAAATCAATCGACCTCCTCAACGAACGTAAACGCAAAGCCGAAGAAGCCTATGCCGAACAATTCGGAAATCGTAAGAGCCCCAAGACCCACGCCACAGACACAGCCAACAAAACCCCTCTTGCCCCTTCGACCGCTAGTTCAACCAACGCTCCAACGCCCGTCACCGTCATCCGCCGCAAACCCGTCAAAGACCGCGGTCCATCCCTCACCCGCAAGCAGCCCGTCGCGAACCTGAAGTCGTCTACCTCATCCCGCTCCCTCCGTTCTGCATCCAATAATTCCCTGCGCAAACGCCCCTCCCGGAAGGACCTAGAGTCCGAGAACGCCGAGCTAAGAGCCATGCTAGCGAAAGAACGGGAGAAAATTCAAAATATGGCTTTGAACAGCGATCCATTGAAAGACCGTGGCGCAAATAACAAGGCCGGAAATACTGGCCTGACGATGGGCGGCCTGGAGAACATCCCTCCGGTGCCAAAGCTGCCAGGGAAGGGAGCGTTGGATGTCATGGAGGGGAGGATGTTGAGGTCTAAGGGGAGGGTGTTTGAAATAGATGGAGGCGTGGTGGAGAGGAGGGGTAGGAGCTTGGAGATGGGTGGGAAGGAGCCGTGGGAGTGGCCGGACGATGTCTTCTGAATGAGACAATCCTTAGGTGAAATGCTTCTAGGGGTGAATTTTGGAGTTGGGGTTGATTCGGATGGGGCTTCGATTCTTGTCATAATCCAACATGAGACACGGAATGAATTCGACGAGTCACGAAGAAAAGCGAGAAGTCAAGCGTTCGAAGTAAGCGAAGCGTGCTCATGTCATTGTATATCACAGTACTTTGAAGTTTCTTTGTGCGGAAGGGCAAGCGGCGTCTGGTCTGCTTTTTGGCATCGTAATGAACATAGGACAAATACATATTCCTACATTGACAATCAAAACATCTTGCTACCTCGCTAATTTAGCAAACATCACGACTAGTGGTATCACTTTCGTTCACACTGTCTTTCTATAAACTGATTACAAGCCACCCTGACTCGTCAAATATCGCCAATGCATATCGTACAGTACAAATACACTACCACCCTCCTCTCCTCACTTCCGAACCCCTGATATCAATCAACCCCCTCCCCCTCCCCCTTCCCCTCCCTATCCCTAACCAACTCCCTCAACCAAACCCCCTCAACCCCCTCCCAAAACGCAAACCCGCCCATCAGCCCCCTCCACTCCTCCCACCCCATCCCCCCTCTACCAACCCCAACGTCGACCTTCCCCGCCCCAACAATCTCCGCCACCCTCTCCCCAAACCACTTCCCCTCCCCGCTCCCAGTAATCCCGCAGATCACGTACCCGGTCGCGCAGATCCAGAGGAGCAGCTCTTCGTGCTGTGCCCAGGATTGATACAGTGGGGCTTGCGGTTGCTGGTGGGAGTGGAGGAGTGCGGCTTTGAGACGGGCAGGGTGTTGGCGGCCGAGCGGGGTGGGGGCGAGGAAGGTGGTCAGGAAGGAGAGGTAGATGGTTAGGGCTGTGGCGAGGGGGGATTGGTGAGCCGTGGGAGCTGGTTTTGAAGGGTCCTGAGTGGTGGTGGAGGCGGATGTGTGGTGGTGGTTGAAGGAGAGGAGGCTGTGGAGGAGGGCGTGTGAGGTGAGGTGCAGCCAGCGGGCGTCGGAAGCAGAGGTGGCGGTGGGTTTGGGGTGGGCGATGGACCAGTGCGCCAGCACGAGGAATTGGATGAGGGTGATGACGATGGATTCGAGGGGGCCGGAGAGGAGGGCGCGGTGCTGGAGGAAACGCTGGCCGAGGGGGCGGAGGGAGGGGTCCGAGGTGTAGAGCTCTTGCATTCGAGCGGTGGATAGGGGGGCGGGGTACCAGGTTGGAGGGGTGATTGGATGGGCGAAAGCTGCTCGAGATAGTCCGACGTCGCCAGCGATGCAGATCTCTTGGTAGAGATTCGTGAAGTTCTCGAAGCCCCAGAGGCGTTCAACGACGTGGACGATCATGGAAACGTGGGCTCGTGCGGCGTCGTAGTCGTTGTTATAGACAGCAAACAACATAAGCATGTGCATGTCGAGAACGACCTGCGCGTCAACTTTGGAGCTGTCCGCCTCCTTCTCTAGATACAGTCTTAAAGATCTGTAGGCTTTTTGTGCAAACGCTTCTGGTGTGAGTCGTAATTTGTGTGCTGTCTGATTGAACTTTAACCGTCCCGTACAGCCGGCCATAAGCGCGGAAAAGTGCATCTCATCAGACAGACAGCCGCGAACGGATTCTTTGAGCGCGGGTAGATGGCGAAAGTCTTCTTGAGAGCTGAGAAAGGTTGTTTCAGCTTTGAAGACTCCAGTACAGATAAACTTGACATAGTAGTCGAGAATCGAGATTGACCAAGCGTCGGCTTTCACTTTGGACATGTTAAAAGGATCCCCTGCTGTGCCCAACTCGTTCTGAAGGATAGGCAATGCATTTTCTTGCCCCCGACAGTGATAGCGATGCCTCATTTTCGTAGGACAATCCTTTCGAAATTCCGATACCTGGTCGAATACGCCAGCGTCGGATGGGTTAGGCTTAGCACACAAGGGCCTTTGTCGAGCTTGAGGTTCATGGAGCGGGATAGCGCTGCTGGCTCGTGATCGATCGCGGTAGACATGTTCTTTAGAGAGTGGAGTTTCAGGTGATGTTGACTCTTCGCGTTGCCCATTAGATGAGTCTGAATTGGACGATGGCGACGAGACCGGTAGACTCGATAAGGGAGAAATGGGACGGGGCGAGACTCGTGCCTCAACCTTTATATTGGGGCCCTGGAAACCTGCTGTAGGCTTCTGCGCTCGTAAGGCTTCGATGCGTTGCCTTCGAATCTTTTCGTACCGTATCTTTTGAACATGAGCATTGATGTCCTTTCTCTGACTCGAGTTTCTACTTGTGGACGACGGTGAAGAAGAGTTGTCAACGAAGAGAAGTGTCTTTCTTGTGGTCGTCATCGTGGTCGTGTCTGATCGAGACACTCGAACTTTCGTAGTAGTCTCAAGTAAACAAAGGGGATTCTCTTCGGCGTCGTTCTCGCTTTGAAGACCATCAAAAGCTTAGCAACTTTGAGGTCTACTTTTTATAGGTAGAACATATAGCGACGTTGATTGGTCTCAACCAAGTCCCTTTTTGGAACACTAACCCGAGCCCGTGAAAATGTTCATGATTCTTTCCTGGCTCTGTAATTTTGTGGAAGATATTCATTAGTTCACAAGAACGAGGTGAGGTAGAATAAGGTGGAAAAAGGTTCCGTCAGATATATCACCGGTTCTGCTTTCAAGGCCAAGAATTACTCTAAATCTAGATTTCGACAATGGTAAGGGTATACTCAGTCAGGCAGTCCACTGAAAGAGGTGTGGATCGGCAAGTTCTCATTCGACGCAACGTATTTCCAATATTGGCGAAGCGTGAGCAGCGTTCGTGGTGAGGGTGGAAGCTGAGCTAAGCACACCCATGGCTGAACCCCACCCGAGACATTCTGCGGCGAGGAAAATCAGCCTAGGGAATGGCGAAGCGTCAAGACCGTTGGCTGAGGTTCAGGTTGGTACACGACGCTCACAAGCATCAAGGCTCGACATCCGATCCTTGATCAGCCGAGGGCTGGTGGCGCCTATGTCTCCCCGTATTAACCTTGAAGCAATGAAAGCTGTAGGATGCGTCATTGACCATTGGCCAATGGATTTGAGAATGGATTTGATTCATCTATGGCTAGAGTAGATAAGAAACTAGAGTGGTGGACTTGAATGAGAAGAATTTCATGTTGAAGCCGTGGCTTGTGTGTCGTAAAATGAACCCCTCGACGAAGCCCACAAGTAACAAGCTTGATGGACACTATCCACAATATCTGTCCCCAAATCCTTTGAAACGCCTAGAGATAACACAAAAGCTCGCCTTCTCGTTGAAAAGAAGGCAAGCGCCTGTCACCTCGTCTACTTCCGATTGTCCATGTACATCTTTGCCAGCTGGTTGACGATTGGTGCAACAGTCTTGTAATGCTTCTGACCCGTCTCAACGTATCGACCGATGTCTTTGGCACTCAGTTTGATGCCTTTCTTCTTGCGGTCGCGGTCATCTCGATCGTAATCGCGGTCTCTATCTGAATAGTACCGGTCGCGGCCGCCACGTCTGTCATAGTCGGCGCTTCGACCATATCTTCGGCCACCCCTATCCGAGCCATAGCCATCATCATATGCTCTCCTTGAAGGTCTGCCGTCGGATCGATAGCCTCGGTCGTCATATCTGTCATAGTCATCGTGTCGGCGTCGGGGTCTTGGATCGTCATCGTAATCATCGTACCGCCGGCGGTCACGGTCACGATCACGAGTGGTATTGCTTCGACGAGGAGGCCCGTAGTCATCGTACTCCCGAGGAGGTCGTCTTCGGTCTGAATCCCTATCACCGTAGGCATCTCTGTCCTTGTGCCTCGGTGCACGATGCCTGTCGTAATCATCGGTGTGTCTTCGGCTTGGACCTCGCAAGTCGTCGTCATCACTGTAATCACGAGGGGCCTTGCCCTTCTTTGCGCCTTTCAGCATTTCGCCTTCGTCGCTGAGATAACCGTCTCGCTTGTGGCGGAATTTTTTGTTGGCTTCGGTGTTTTTTTTCTCGATGTCGTGGATGGCGGAGTCGTCGTCACGAAAATCGGGCTTTCCCTTGCTGGACTTTTTGGGCTTGGAGCGTTTTATGTCTCGAGGATCAACGTCAGAGTCGCTATCTGAGAGAGCTTCCTGGACGTAACCGCGATCGGCGGCTGGTTTGCGACCTTTTGTGGTGTTGGCACGAGGACTGTACCAGACTTGTCAGCGACTGTTGGGCTAAAAGATGCTGAAAGTTGGCTTGAGCCTATAACACGTACGGAGAGTCGTCTTCGTATCGGGAGCGACGTGGTTTTCCTGTGTCGGGATAATCGTCGTCTGGATCGTCCCGGTGCTTTGTTCTGCGAGGGTCAGGCGACATGGTCCATCAGATGAGCAGACAGTGGAAAGTGATGAATTACAGTCAGGTGGATGTCAGAGTTGTAGGAGAGGCGTTTAGAAAGAAGAAGGATGGGGGACTGAGGTAGAGAGAATCGGCGTCTGAAGAATCGGTGAGTTGGTTAGAGTTTCAAGACGGTGGAGGATACGTGGCGCCGAGATGAAGGAATTGGAGTGGAGGGGCGAAAAGGGACTGGCACGGAATGGGGGGTGGGGGTGACATCAGAGCTGCAGGGACTGGACCACCCTGAAAGCTGTCGCGCACAACCGGATTCTGGCTGGGGAAGACTGGAATCGGGGGGGGCGGTGCCGGGCGCATCAGGCGTCTCGCTCCTCCTTTGGCGACTCGTTCCTCGTGAGTAGGGGGCGATTCTACCCGACATGACCCTCTCACACCAACCAATTCCCTCCACCCTTAGGCACCGCCGCAGTCTCGCCATCTTATCACGAGGCACATGTGACCCTGAGATGTCTGCACGAATGCCTTGCAGCGACTGTGCTGCAGTGAGAGTCTCGAAGGGCCGTTTCTGGTGTCATGCAGACCTCGGCCAATTGACGCCGGAACATTTCTTTCTCCACCTCCTCGGTCTCCCCGCATTTCGACAATTGAAGACTTCTCGATCAGAGGCAATACAGCTTTGGAGCAAAGCTTTGGTAAATATACGCACAGTTGACATCTTTCTCTGAAGAGTGACCGGCGGGTCGGGGACTGTTTTTTTCTGCAGTGTAATGCGTTTCTTTTTAGACTCACAGAGAGCGATATGAGCATATGATGATACTCATATCACCAATCTATTAATTTCTGTTTTTAGAAACTACGATCCTATCCGTTCATGAATATGTGCACAAATATTCTCTAACGATCCTACCTTTCCTCTACCTATATAATGATGAGGCAGCATGAATTTTGAACTTCCTTCTCCGCTCCAAGAATACCTCTCCCGGCTCGACACCTTCATCAACAAAACCATCCTCCCTCTTCAGTGTTCCAATGACAATGAGAGGTTCTTTGATCACAGACGAGAGCATTCCCGTACAAATTGGGACAACGGCGGTCTCCCTACCGAAGAATGGGAAACTCTCCTGGCCCAAGCTCGAGCCCTAGCCGACAAAGCTGGCTTCTACCGCTTTCCACTCCCCATCGAGTATGGAGGTGCTGGAAACAAGGAGACGAATCTGTGGATGTGTGCCATTCGCTATCACCTTGCCTCCCATCCCGTCTACGGTGGAGGGCTCAGTCTTGCCAATGACCTCCAGAACGAACACAGCGTAGTAGGAAATTTCCCAGATCTCCTTATGCTCATCCATTTCGGCTCTCCCGCTCAGAAGGCCGAGCTCATCCCTCAGCGTCTGAACGGCTCATTCAAAACAACATTTGGTCTCACCGAACCTGACCATGGCAGTGACGCAACCCACATGTCCACCACCGCAACCCTCTCCCCATCCGACCCATCCACCTACCTTCTGAACGGTACCAAGAAATGGCAAACCGGCGCTCACACTGCTACGCACTTCCTCATCTTCGCCCGTACCGCCAACTTCAATTCCCCCGGTTCCTCGCATGGCATAACGGCTTTCCTCCTCCCCCGCTCCACCCCAGGTCTCAAAATCGAATCTTACGAATGGACCCTCAACATGCCCACCGACCACGCAACCATCACCCTCAAAGACGTCCCCGCCCACTCCTCCACCATCCTCGGCCCCCTCCACTCCGGCCTATCGGTCGCCCAAACCTTCGTCCACGAGAACCGCCTCCGCCAAGCCTCCAGCAGCAGCGGCGCCGCCCAATTCTGCCTCACCCACACCCTCCACCACGCCCGCACCCGCACAACCTTCGGTAAACCCCTCTCCGCCAACCAAGCCATCCAATACCCCCTCGTCCACCTCCACACCCGCATCACCACGCTCCGCCTCCTCATCCTCCGCACCGCCTCGCGCATGGACGCCCTCACCGCCGCCGCCCTCTCCTCCACCCCGCCCCGCATCCCCTGGATCGAGATCGAACGCCACCTCAGCGCCGAGATCGCCATGTGCAACTACAGCGCGGCGCAGCTCGCGTGCGACGCGGCCGACACGGCTATCCAGGTCCACGGTGGCATGGGCTACAGCCGGCACCGGCCGTTTGAGCACATGTGGCGGCATTTCCGGCGGTACCGTATTACCGAGGGGAGCGAGGAGATCCAGATGCGGAAGGTGGCGGGACATCTGTTTGGGTTGCTGGGGAAGCGGGGAGAGAAGGCCGGGGAGGACGGTGGACAGAAGACGGGCGAGATAGAGGTGGAAGAGGGGCTGGGTGGGAAGAGTAAATTGTAAAGAGTAATATATCTAGTTGAAAAATTGGACAGGAAAATTTCTCTAAACTCCGTCGGTAGGACCGTTCACTAATTTCTAAGCGGTGATATGGTAACCTGAGATGAAGGCCATCATGTCCGGTACGCGTCGATCACGCGACTAAATCTTTCTTGGTGAGCGCGGAAAAGTTGAGATACGTGGTATAATATCTTGGTTCAAATATTGAAGGCTTTCGCCTTCCAACTATGGTGCCCTTCAAGAGTGACGAATACTATTAGCGTTACAAGATCTTAGATATGCCCCCGCTGCATGATATGCTAGCAGACGAAACGCCCCTATCCACCCAAGGTTCGATCCACCGCCCCGAACACAATAATCAACGACAACCGGGACCGTATTTCGTTTCTCATCTTCATGTAATCAAACCAGAACGTATTCAAGAGGCTTTGACAGACTGCTTAGCGTAATGTTCCGAAAGGTACTGATACCCTCGAGAAATTGCATGCGAAAGGTCGGGAACGATGCCCCGAAGCGAGAGCGTTAGAACGACAACAAGAAGGGGAATCTGGAGGGTGTCAGTATGGAAGCAAGAGATATCCCGTTGGAGCATACCCAGAAGAAATGTAAAGTACTGTCTTTTCTGAGAGGCTTCACCTCCCTCCTTTCAAATTGTGTATGAGCCTCTTGCTGTAACGTACCGGGTGTACCAGAAGGCCGAGTTCGACTTCGTACAATTCGCGTGCTTGAGCTTGACTCAAAGTGCTGATCGAGAGCAGCATCTGCTAAGGCACGGATAGAGGACTCTTTCTTGAGACTGATGTCCTCGTCAGTCTCTTGATTTGGATAAAGATCCTCGTAGGCTGGCGGAGCCGCAGAAGCAGGTGGAGATCCTGTCAAACTCTCCCACCAGCTTTCTTTACTGCTTGGAGCAGTCGGTGGTCGTGATGGTGCTCGCTGTGGGAACAGTGAGCTGACCCGCCGGACCATTGGATTTGTCTGGTAGTCAGGTAGACCCGGTAATTGGGGGAGATTTGGTAGCGTCGGTAGATTAGGTAGAAATCTATGTGCATTTTGCTGATACTGGTGGATCTGCGCCGTAAGCTGGTCTCTCCAAGCCATCATGTAGGCTGCTGGTGAGACTAACGCTGAAGCATCATCGATTGCGTCTGGGCTCGGTAACATCCGAGGATTCGATAGCTCGTTACCGCTTGATCGCCTTGATTGTGTACTTGACGACGTAACCCGCCGGAAGTCGTGAATACTAGGTCGACGAGAAGGCTTTTGAGAGCCGACGGCAGGCCTGAATGGGATTGAAATCGTCTCCGGAGCTAACTCACTTTCGGAGGCATCTGAAGGATCTTCAACGGTATTGGAGGCATGAGAATCTGTCAGAGACGACAACGAGGTCAAGCTAGCGTTGCGACTTTGCAGTCGCATCGGAGTCCCACCAGCACTTCGGCTACGGTACTGATGTGGGGCCAGAATAGCTGCTTGACGCGCTTGCCGTGTCGATGCCATATCACCGGGTAGATAATTGCGCAGGCTTCGTATCCTGTTGTCTGCTCCAGCAAGGCGTAGGCGATGTACAATGTGATGATGCCCGTTCAAAGCAGCGAGGTGCATGGGTGTGTTACCATTCTTGTCCAAGGCATTCAAGTTCGCACCGCGGGTTAAAATACCCACCACGAGTCTTGTCAAGCCCATATAAGAAGCAAGATGAAGAAGTGTTTGACCAGTAGACGAGGTAAGGTCCAGGCGTGGTCGAAACTTTGTCAGCGTATCCAAAACGTCAAGGAAGCGTAGCATATTTCTTTCAAGTTCTAGTGTCTCGATCGCTTTACCAGCGTTAACTTGTTGGTGAGGTCCAGCGTTGTAGTTGCCCTGCATCAGCCAACCTGAGGCAGACGGGCCTCCAAGTAACTGCTGTGCGGCAGTCATAGGATCTGCAGTTGGCTGTGGTAAACTTGGTCCAATCGCTCTCAACGCTAGTCTAAGCATTTCTTTCTCGCTATCATCTATGTAGGTAAATATGGGCGTTCTATGCTGAGACTGGCGTGGACGTTGTGAATACATTGGGTGCTCATGTTTGAACACAACAGCAACAGTACCGGGCTGCAGAGCTGGTGGCGTGAGACAGGTCAGGCACTTGTCGCCCCAAAATGTCGTTGTTGTGGCCTCAGTGTCTCCAAACATGACTTCAAGGCCTTGGTAGAATCCGTTGCCTAGAAGTGAAACTTCGGTACCTCCAGTCACTAAGCCTTCGGTTGGAATGAGCTTGTGGATCAGAGGGAGTGGCCGTCGACTCTGACTATAAGGTTGAGGAGCCATCGCATGAGCGACCGCCGCCTCAGCTGGATTGAAACTGTTGCGGTTCGAATTTGGGGATCCTGGTCGACTGGGTTGACGTGAACTTGGTGCAGACATCATTGCTTGACGCGGCAGGTTTTCCATGCTGAAGGAGCGATTGGCAGTAGCCATGAAGCCAAAGTCAGAGTTGCTGTTCGGCGTTGGCGGGCTTGTGGTTACCTGATTGCTGCGGGACGCTGGCACCACGAAACCACGGTCTGGAGGGTAGGATGGCCCTTGAGGAGTGAAGGGAGATGTAAGGGGAGGGTTGGCCACAGTATTGGACGTGGGCGCAGGCTGTGAGGTCTCGAGACGAGTCATTGCGAGATTTGTGGGGACCTTTCCAGATCCACTGTGCTTACGTCGCTTTGTGTTTGGTCCTGAAGCACCAGAGGGGGAAGGAGGCCTCGACAAATTCTTAGGTGTTAAGGTCGCAGAAGTTGCAACTGACACGGGATTAGGGATCGCAAAGGGATTGCTCGAGGTAGACATAGGATACTGTGGATCGAAATTGCTTTGAAGTCCTGACAGATCTGTTGTGGACAAGGACGTCCTAAAAGGACGCGGCCCCATCGGAGGTCCGCCGGGTCTGTCTAGGGCAGAGGCTGGAAAGACTCCTGAGCCTGGAAATTGAGAATTTGGCGGCATACTCGATGTAGGAGCTGGGATTTGTGGTGGGATATTGTTTGTCTTGTGGTCGTCCGTGATCATAATGGATTGTGTTTCTCCTTGTGCCACGACATTGTTGTTGCTGTCCTTGATGGTAAATATGACAATAAAACCAAGCTTCTCATGTTGATGCCGACAGTAGCACGCAATACGCATAGGCAAGTCGACCTGCATTGAACCTGGCCCAAAGTTCGGGGCAGGCACTGTTATTCTTCGCCCCGTTTTTGGATCGTCCTCTTCAAAGGATGGCTCATGCCACTCTTTGATTTCATTTGTGTTAAATACGATCACCCGCTTCTCCTCGTCTTTCTGAAATAACTCTTCCTCCTCAGGCTTCTTAGTCTTCTTTCGGGAGTTGCGTTTGCGCTCGCGGGCGATGCAACCGCTGCAAATCTTAACTTCACCGCCATTCAAAGGTTTATCTTCCTCCTCCTTCGAAGACTGCGAATCATTTGAGGAAGCAGGACTAGGCCGGGACGAAAACCCGAAATCTTCCCCCCTCGCCCGAGCAAGCGCCCTGTCGTGTTTTTTGGGATCTTGCATAGCACTCGTACAAACAAGCGATGTACATAATTCATACGTATCCGGGCTTCTTTCAACCTCAGACTTGGCATAGAATTTGGGCTTTGCAACAGTGTAAGGGGGAAGGCGTAGCTTCTTGATTCCCGAGGGCAAAGGAGAGAGGATCAATCTGATCGGTATTTGCGTCTCAACACGGGATTTGAAGGACTTGTGGAAGAGATATATGGCTGGTCGTGACGGATCACCGGGGTTTAGGCTCGGAGGAGGGGAGGACATGGCTTTGTTAAATGAAGGCGTACTGGAGCTGGCAGCATCAAAAGTGAACTGGTTATTAGGGAATTGTAAGTTTGGCGTGAATGAGCCATCCCCTGGCGAATCTCGACTATTCATTCCCATCTCATTAAAGGTTTCCTCAAGTCCGGAGGAGGGGGATTGCTTCGCGAATACCGTCTGGTTAGTGGGTAAGACTGCGCTCAGGGGGGAAGACTCCCGGGATTCTCCGAAGAAGAACTTGCTCTAAAGAAACAATCAGTGAGAACACTCGAAAAAGACATAAAGCCATACCGGAGCCGGGTTTTTGACATGGCCAAAATTTCCGAAGCTGTGTGATAAGTGAAGGCCAGTCACGTTTCCCAGCTGCCCGTCGGCTTTGTTCGTGCCCTGGGGAAATCCTGAAGGTGTACTACCGGCAGTCTCAAAGTCAAAGTCAGAAGCCATTTGTTGATTGCTAGCCTCGAAATCTGAGTTGATCGAGTAGTTCTGATCCAGGCCCATCGCGTTAGAGTCACCCACTAGATCATCGCCAGATGATAGGGGAAGGCCGGGAACACCACTCGCCCAGTTGGTACGCTGTTTGTTCATCACAGCCTCAGTATTGTTGGAGTCAATTGAAGCGTTGCGGAATTCGTCCGGGTATTTGGGAGAGTCGGTGGATGAGCCAGGGCTAGACGAGCTGGCGGAACCGGAACGGTACTGATGCTGGAATTGTGGTTGGGAGAACGATGTTTCCGCCTTGATATTTGACTCTTGCTGCCTGTCAAGCTTGCTCGGATCAAGAAAGCCTGTAGGCGTCTCGCCGTCTCCTGGAATGGTTGGCGAGCCGTTGGTGAAATCATCAAAAATTTGTGCATTGAGAGGATTCGAATCGTCCCCGTATGCACCATTCAGAAGGTACAAATCTTCATCCATTTCGAGTCAAGGCGATCCAACTTTCTGTAACTAGAAGTCCTTTGCGCCCTTTCCTCCAGAATCCAGAATTTTGCATCCAGCTCTTTACCAATCCATCCGGTTCTTAGGTAGCCGTTTAATGAACGGAGAAGGTGAACGCAGATTGGGGATTCGACGAGCCCAGGATTTCAGCTGTGCTTGAGCGCTTATTGAAAGTAATTGTAGGAGAATGCACTCAAAGAGGGAGATCCTTCTAGTCTAGTAAAAGCTGAGACGTAGAAGTCGCAGCGTGTTTTTTTGTATTGGGAAGCCGAGGACACGAGTGGATGTGGGCACCGCAGGAACTCGATCACATGAAATTTCGAGAGGTTCGATATTCAACAGAACAGACCGCGCAAAGCCGGTCGACCATAGAAGAATTATACAAGGCCAACGTTCTGCTGTCAAGGTGCACGAACGCGCAGGTCCGAAGATTAGATACTGGGAGGCAGGGTTAAGGTGCAGATGTCGAGGAGGTGGAGTGGAGGGTGAGGGTGTCTGGGTGTGGAGCGGCAGAAACGCTAAAGCTTGAGCTGCCACTAAGCCGGACGAAGAACCACAAAAAGGTCCTTCTTGATTAGCAGAAAGCACCAGTCAAGTTTTCGCAAAAGCATCCCATGTCCAGACGCTGGACGACGGCGAATGGCTGCGTCTCCCAGCATCTGCCAATCGCTTCTGACGCTCTCCGGTTACGCATACGTCCTCCTCCTCCCCGACCCCAGACGTACCCCTCCACGGCACCACTTTTCGCCCGAGGCTTGGTGGATCCGAAGTCAAAGCACCCTCGCAACCATGGCAAAACCCCAGATTCTGATGCTGCGATGGGCAAACTTTGCCGTTTGGTAGCATGCAGACAGATCGAAGCCTATCTTGAATCTCACACCGTTTCTGAGCCACCGCCGGGCAAACAAATGAAGGCATCTACATAATCCACACATCCGCCAGAATGTTACACCAATTGGCCAGACATGACATCTGCTCCTATATCGGAGGGTCTGGGAATAGTCACGAAGCCCCTTGCACAAAAATCAAGCCACACCGTTGAACTACGAGCCAAGTCCGACGCAGGTCGAGACCCAGTATCAGCTCGAAGACCCTTCACATCGACCGGTGCATTGATTCATTAGAGAAACTTTTGCTTCCCTTTTGGTGGCGTCTGGGGAACATTCGGCCCGTCGCCGAACAATTTCCTAAAACAAAACTCCCTCGCAAGGTTTGACAGTCTGAGCCTCTGGCTACCTATCGAATGCCTTGCGAGGCAAGTTTTTGCGCGGCTCGTTAATTAACTGATGCTATATGATGCAATGTACGTTCAAACATGGAAAAGTAGGGTGAGCGGTGAGGAGGAAAATGCCTTGGGTCTAAATTTAAATTTCTAAAGTGACGCATGCACATGCAGTTGTCAGGTAGATGAAACAGCTAGCATGCCAACGTAAGCTATCAACAGAGCCCACGATAGATTTTGGCAAGCACTCCCATTGCACCGCTGTATTGCTTGATGTGGAGAGGTTCAAGATCAATCTGCCTCCTGCCAGAATCGACATCCATCTCATGGGCTCGGATAAACAGAGACCAATCACGAGTCCACAGTTTCCACCCAACATAGCAGACCAGCACAATCAAAGCTGCGAGATACTGCTCAAAGAATTCCTCTGCATCTTTGTCCGGGAAGAGAGCCGTATAGAAGGTGGCGATAAGGCAAAGAATGTTTAGTATCAGACCCACATAAGCTCCAGGCATGCCCAATGGAGACCTCCATGGGATCTCGTCGAGGCTTTTACCTTGGGCTTTCCAACCAGCCCTCCATCGGATGTAGGCGGCATTGATACTCCCCCAGGCAAAGAAGTAGGCGAGGCCAGAAAGAGCGAGCAGCCATGTAAAGAATTTATCACCGACGGTATCGGCCTCATTGATGAATGCTAAGAGACCAAAGCACAGCTGCAGAATGATGGCCGGCATCGGTCTACCTTTCTTGTCAATGTAGGTGAAAATAGGAGGTGCCATCCCTCGCTCGGCAAGAGCCTGTAGTGTTCGTGACGAAGCATATGTGCAGGAGTTGGCAACTGAGAGTACAGAAATGGTAATGACAACGTTGAAGATAGATGGTAGGGCCTTCACGCCCGCCATTTGGATTGCCAGGACAAAAGGTGAGGCTTTTGTGTTGGCACCACTCGATCCAAGGAGGCGCTTGTCATCAGAGGGTAAGATTAATCCGACCATGAGCAGATTAAGCACATAGAAGAGTGAAATACGCCAAAAGACCTGGTGGTTGGTTAGATACTGAGTAGGTAGTGAAGACATAACGCAAGACATACCTGCTTAGAAGCTCTAGGAATAGTCTTTCGCGGATCGGCCGCTTCCGCTGCAGCAAGGCCGACAAGCTCAGTTCCACCAAAGGCGAAAGCAGCGGTGACGAACACGGAACAGAAACCTCTGAAGCCATTCCGGAAAGCGCCAGGGTTGTGCCAGTATCGGCCGCCAATGTAGCCACGGTCATCTGACGAAACCCCGCCAGTGTCCACAATGATGCCGAAAAGGATGAAGCCCACGCAGGCCATAATCTTGATCAAGGAGAGGAAGAATTCGACTTCGCCATAGCCACGAACACCGAAAATCTGTACCATGCATAAGGCGAAAAGGAATACTGTTATCCAGACCCCTATGTTTATGTCGTCTCGCCAGAATTTAATGGTCAACCCGGCAGCGGTAATTTCGAAAGGCAGAACGGTAAGCCAACCGATGGCATAATTCCAGCCCATGGCAAAGCCCCAGGATCGGTCAAGGAAGCGAGCAGAGTACGTAAAGAAGGCACCATTGACAGGGTAAACAACAGCAAGCTCTCCCAGGGCTTGCACCGTGCAGAGAAGCATAATGCCGACGATTATAAAGCCAATCACCAGACTGGCTGGGCCACCGTTTCTGAGGGCGGCGCCAGACCCGACGAAAAGACCAGCACCGATTGAGCCGCCTAGGATGTGTAAGCACTTTCAGGGTGTTGTGGATGAAGCTTTGCCAAAGACCTACCGATAGCGATCATTTGCATGTGACGACTCTTCAGCTTCCTTGCAAGCATTGGCTTTCCCTCCACTCCGCTAGCGTCCATCACATAGCCCTTCTCGGGGTCGCTACCAAGAGAATGGCGCTTGTCGCTCGAAAATCGTGGATTGACATACTCCATCTTGCCGGAGACAGGCTCCTCTGTTGTAACGGGTTTCTCAGCCATGGCGGTGGTTTTGGTTGTGCGATGCGGCTTGAGTGGAGTAAAGTAGAGTCGTAGGTCAGAGCAGGCGACAAGGAAGTCTGACCCCGCTGGCTAGATACGCCTGAGGCAGTGATAAGGTAATGAAAAAGTAAAGACAACGCGATCTCACCCTCGACAGCCTAAAGACCTCGCGGCACGGTAGGGGGAGGGTGTAGTTCTTGTACCCGTCTCGAGGTGCTGATCGACCTGTAACTCGCTCCAGGGTAAGCCCATGCTGCGTGGAAAGCCCTCACCTTCGATTCGGAACCGGCTAGGGACGGATTTCGAACATAGCAGGTTCGTCGGTTTCACTCCAATTGGTTGCAGAGATAAGAGCATGTCGGCTAGAACCAAAAGAAGCAATGTTCCAGAAGGGCGGCAGGGCAGACTCACTGGGATGCGGGTCTGGTCTGCCCCCGTGATAGGCTTTGCTGATTGACTCGTTCGTAGATCCCTGCGGCGACATGCGACGGTGGACGAAGCCACTGAGATGGTGGCCGGCGCGAGCGAGGCTACCACAGGCCAAGGCTAGGGAACCATGACACCCCGGACGGACGTGCAACGTCTATCAGGCGGCAGGCCGTTCAGATCGAGTGCACAGGATTTGAAAAGGATTGCTTGGTTGTCTGGATATTGGTAAGAGCCGAGCCCTGGCAAAGTCTAGCGGGCTGACACGAAGAGACAAAGTAGGCTACAATCACGATGGAGGGGTGGGACGAAGTGGACTCCTTGCGTGCCAATGCCTTGCGTGGTCGTACGCTTTGCACGCCCTCCTCGGCCTAGCGTTGTTAAACATTTAGTGACTATTGATAAGAGCCGCCATCGATGACAGTCGAGAACTTTACTCGTGAAGCTGGGAGATGTGAAAAGACGCCTACTGTTCTGAGGCCTCGTCTTTTTCAACGCAGATGGTTCGTGGGATTTGGTCCGGCCGTTTCTTCCCACGGCGCCGCCGAAAGTAGCAGGAGGTTGTGATTGCTGACGTTTGCCTACCCGATAACTCTTTGGGAAAGAGAAATGCGATTGCGAGCCGGGTCGCCCTAGCGGTGCTAGAAAGCCACGAAAGACTGAAGCTTCAAGTCACGGTGGAATTTTCCTGACGCGATGAAAGACGAACTTGATCCAGTGGCGAACTCGCACAGGCTGACGACCAAGAAGACTTCTTACTTCGTTCCTTTTTCCACGGATGGCGCAGCGTCTGATTTTATTTGACTTCTGCCAGTTGAACTTTTGAGTAGTAAAATCTAGCATCTACTAGTGCTTCCTTCAACCAAGGATGTCGTTCTTGTCCTACCCTTAGAGCGGGCAGGACGTTGCTCTGGGCAACTATGCCTGGACGGCCCCCACACAAGCAAGAAGGAGGTTCCTTAAGGACAGAGGAACGAGCAAACGCGATAATACCGATGATTACTTGATATTGGACACGGTTTTGCAAGGTCGTCCTGAGCGACACCCGGGCAACAAAATCGCATCCTGCTCCGGTAGGGCTGTAAACAGGTATAAATCGAACTTCCTTAATGACCCTTCCTGGCCTATGTCGTTAGCCCTCTCCTCGTCCAACCCAAATGACATCTCACTCCCGCAAGTAACGCCTGAGAAGAATCCTTAATTGGACATATCTTCAAAACTTGTGATTGCGCGGAACATCTCTAAATCTGCCGTACGGAGTCCTTGACTGGGAACTCCCGAATACGCATATTCAGCTCTCACCGATCAACGAGGAGTCTTTTGCTGGAGCTTTCTCGATAATCACGCCGGCAATCCCTCATCTATAGCATTGATCCAAGAGTATCGTTGCCAGCGATGGACTTTGCTAGATCCCTGACCTACTCTGCCCTCAGCTCTCTTTCCCCCTCTACATCTGAATCTATCACCCGCCAAATTTACCAGATCCAGGCTCAATGCCCTTCCGCACCGTCCATCGCTACCTCCGGTCAAATCGTCATCTGCGCAATTGACTCTACGTCCTCAGACCTCATTGGCTACATGGTCTACTGCCTTGTATCCCATCCGAAGAAAGGAAAACCCAAGAAGCAGACCCGCTTCATCGACCTGCGATGGATCTACGTCCTGCCAGCATTCCGCAACCAGAAAGTGGGCCGTATCCTCCTCAGCAGATTACATCCTGCCGCTGAAGCAGAGAAGTGCGAGGTGGTGAAGACGTGGTTTCCCGAGGAGATGGAGGACGAGGAGCAAGAGGTAGAAGGGAATCGCGGGAAAGCGAGGAAGTGGATGATAAGACATGGGCATGACGGGATGGTGGTGGACACGGAACACTACGGGTTTGGCGAAGGGGAGATGGTGTTTCATGCGGTAGGCATGTACGAATAAACGAGGCCGACAATGAGGAACCCGTCCGTGACGGATTGCAAAGTGAAGCAAGGAAAGCCTAATGGGTATGTGCGGCCACGATGAGAAGTCGCTTTTGTTTTATGTGCCAGGAGCCTGTTACGCGCCAACAAAGCCTTCCGAGCTGGACATTGTGTGTGAATTAGGTAGATAATTAAATCATAGACCAGAGCTTCTCTTGAGCTTTATAGAGACTTTTTATTACCAATACTAACGGCTTCACGTTGTAGTCCATTTAAGGTTGATCATCTCACGCCCTTGGTTGACATCGACCTCCAAGTCCCCTGACGATCCTTCTATCGCCGCGACTTGCCCGATTTTACACGTCTAAATAATTCTGACCAATCTGGTGGATAGGCTTTTCTTTAATCGGCTAAGTGAAGTAGTGATTGGTTTTCGTATTGAACTTCCTGAAATAGGTATATCATTGGCTGCTGGTCGAAGGCGCAAATCTGCAACCACAGTGCAAGTAGACGGATCTTCTTCTGACTTACGATCAAATAATGATCGTAAACAGAAAAGTCGGTTCGTCCCCGGCCAAGCCTCTGAGGATACCGTACGAAGCCGGTCCTAAATACCTCAGGAGCCAAGCGTGTACCCGAAGCCAACATCTTCAATCGTATCTCCTGTTCTATGATTGACACCATTTTCGCCCTTGATCGCATTTTCCTCGCCACCATTCTCCTCCTTCAACAGATTGTTTCTAGCTCCACTGACAGCCAAATGGTCCGCCGCAACGTTCCCTGGATCATCGTTGTGCCCTCTCACCCATTGAAGCACTGTCTTCTTCCCCGCCCAATCTCGTGTTTCAATCAGGTCCCTAACCTCCTGCACGAGTTCCTTGTTCTCTACAGGCTTCTTAGCTGCGGTCAGCCACCCATTTTTCTCCCACGAGCGGTACCAATTAGTGACACAGTCAATGGCGTATTTGCTGTCCGTAAAGATGGTGACGTCGCGGTGTCGCGGTGCAATCTCGAGGGCTCGAAGGATAGCGGTCAGTTCGGCGCGTTGGTTAGTTTGACGAGTGCCTTTCAAGGCTTCTGAGACATTGCTACGAATACTTTAGGCTCCGGACGCAAAATTTGGTAGATTTAACTTACTGTGGGTCACCGGGGCCAAAGTAGACACCGACACCCGCTCTTGAGCCTTTCTTTCCGTTTGACAGGCTTGATCCGTCCGTATAAATATTGAGCATGCCCCCTGGTGGTTTTGCAGGAACCACCTTCTTCCTGTTCTTCTCTAGCTCAGACTTGTATCTTAGATTTTGCTCTTCATCGAGTATGATGTTCGGATCAAAGCCGTCCACAGCATCTTCAGGCAAGTATCCATCGCCAGGGTCATAGAGATTTCCGTCTTGATCTGTAGGGGGTTCTGTAGCCACTTTCGGCGCAGAGATTCTCTGGCGCTTCGCCGCATGCTCAGCCGTAGCATTTGTGCCGTTTGCATTTCCAAGCCGATTGAGGTCAATGAAACGTTCAGCCTCTGTTCTGGTTGTGAACTTCTTGTATCTTGGACCCTTCCATCCCACTATTTGTGCTTGTGTAGAGGGCCAGTCTTCGTACACACCAGGATTACGGCCTATGGCGACCCCGTAGTATGCTTTTGGTTTCCCAGAAGAAGATTCATCCTTTGTAACGATCTCCCCCTTCACGAATGCCTGCGCTTGTGCGAGCGAGGGAAACGATTGGACTGATCATGTCAAGGCTAGCGTAGCTATGCGGAGAAATTTACTTACACATAGCATTCTTATGTCCCTTCACTTGAGCTAGACATTCTTCCCATGTGCTATATACGCCGGGCTTTCTTCCTCGTTGGACGCCGTAGAATTTCATTGAAGCTGGGCGCTTGCGTTTCAACCCAGTCGGTGATGTGGAAGATGTTGGAGACTGCGGAGAAGCTGCGGAGGATTCAGTTTGCTTGGGAAGCTTCGTCTTCACAGAGGTAGCCATGGCTAACACGGCATCGAGTATGATTCTAAAGCCTCCGAAACAACGGCTGGTTCGCAGTGGGGTAGGGAAAATGAGTTGCGAAGGTTCCCTAGATTTGCTGAGATGCTATCAGTGCTGATCAAAGGAGGGTGTATCAATTGAATGAAAAACACAAACACCCGAGGTACCAGAGCATATCATCTTTCGGAGCTCAGAGGGACATACCGGACGATCAAACACCAGAAAAGACGAGAAGCCACTTCGAATGCCAGTAGCCACAGTACTTAGAGAATCGTGACAAAACTCTCAATATGACCTTTTAGGGCGATGTAGCTGTGGGTGGCGGATCACCAATTTTCCGAAAATCTGCAAGCCGTCATCGTCTCACAGAAGTGAAGGGTGGAATGATCGGTTGCTAGAGCACACGCTTGAAGAGGGAGGGATGGGGCCGGAGAAGGTCGATAATTGAGGTTGGGCGGCGCGCTTCGGCATGAGGAGAAGGGGGGGGAGGGGGGTCAAGGAGGGGTGAAGCAGGTCCGCCGCATCTGGGAGGGAGTGGGCGGGTCCCTTCAACCCTTGCCATTATTCATCCGGACAAGCGGTCTGCTGTGCACAGTGTTTGTTATAATGAGATCTAAAGATTCGGTACTGAGTATGGTCCGATGACGTTTGAAAACCTACGCCATCCCCATCAAGGTAATTAAACTTTAAGTACAGTATTGCCAGCTCCAACCCTCGCCGGAATGGAGAAGAGATCGCGACGCCATTTGATACTTGAGCGCCGAAAAATTAACATGCGTTGGGAACAAGGACATGGACGTAGTAAAGAGAGCATTCTTAGGCTGGTGTCTGGCTGGCCAGTGGGTTAGCTCCTCTTGAAGAGTCTTCCAACGACCGGTCGCGCTGGCCCTCTGGTAAATCTCCACCAGTTTCTGAAGCGCGGCTTGTCGGCTCAACAGGACTTTGAGGAGTAGAACTGCCTTGATCTGGAAAATTGATTCGACGTCGTGGCTCGTCTGTTGTTGACAGACTCGCTGTCGGGGGCTGGATGGTAGATCCTCCAATCCGAAAGACTGTTCCTGGAGGATCTCTATTTTCTTGACGCCGTCGTATGGAGCCAGGTCCGCGGAAACGCGTGAGTCCAGTTGCTTGAGGAACGAAGAACGGTCGAGGTTGCTCGGATTCAGAACTCTGACTGAAAGCTGAAGAGACTGTCCGCGGCAAGTGATACCCGACTTTCCCCAAGGGAACTGATAGACCATGAACGACCATACTGCAAACAGCTAGAAACCATACTACCACCAACATTGTGTCCTGAAGCTTTTTTGCATCTTCCCTTTCAGCCCCATGATACACGATTTGTTGAAGAAAGTCGATACTGATGTAAAGATAAAATATAGCGGAAACTCCGATGGGACCGAAGAAACCAACAAAGGCCGCTTGCTGAAATTGCTCAATCTGTGGAATTAATTTGTGGACTGCCAATATGAATGGAATGCGCCTCAACAATAGGATCAAAAAACCTAACGGAATTAATCTATAGATGGGGATCACATTGTTTTCTCGAAATGAAGCCCACGGACAGACTGCGCCATACCACATAAATATGGCAAGGTTTAGGAGCATATCGATCGTCGGCTGTAGTGAATCATCGAGAGTCTCTAATCTGAACCAGTCGTCCCACGTAAAGGCGTTGCCGGCAATGAAGCAGGCCAAAACATCGTCAGAACCGATCATGCCGACTGTGCCAACAATAAACAGGGCGAGTGTGATGGCGAACACCAAGAAACTCTCGCGATCGACCCACTTTCTCTCCTCTGCAAAGTGAAGGAGTTCTTTTGCAATCCAACCCACTGTGATGCCATAGACAACGCTCAGGACGATAGTATAGGCTAGCGTTTCTGCGAACCAATTTCCCATCGCCTTGGAAGCGCCGCCCGATTGTCCGAGCCCTCCATCCTCAACATATTTCAGAAGATAGAGAGCAAGAAAGAGAAACGGGTAGCCGAGTCCGTCGTTCGCGCCAGATTCGGCGATGATGATCCTCTGTAAAGGCTTGGGCACATTTTTATCCGCAAACTTGCCTTTCACAATGCTGTTCGAGAGAACAGGATCCGTAGGCGTCACACAAGCACCGCAAGCCAGTGCGTGAAAAAATGGAAGGTTGGGCACAAGGCCCCAAATGAGCAGGCTGCTTGAGATCCACATGGCGACCATGCCCGGCCCAAGGAGCCATGTCAGCGGTTTCGCTTGCTTCCACAAGTACCTACTAGGTAATTGCACTCCAGCGAGGACCAGCTGGACCCCAAGGACAAGACGTGAGAAGTAAAGCGTGATGTACATGAGATTTTCCTCGCTGTTCCCTGCATACTCGAGTGGTTTGATGAAATTGGTGGCATGGGGAGAAAACAAAACTCCCGCCAGTAAAGATATCACTGTCTGGATCAGCGAGTCTCGGCTGTCCGAGGATTGGTAAACGGACATGCCTCTGATAAATAATACTTTTCTTTGAATAGGTAGGAGACCAGCCCGAATAGAGTAATGAATCCCCCGAGCGTGGCGCAGACGACATTGAAATTGGACACCAGCAATGTGGGCATGGTGACAGATCGATAATCTGGTAGATTAGTAGGGGAACAATGCTCTGAGAGCAAAGATCTGTAAGGAAAATGCCCAACGACTCGGAAAGATTAGAGCCAACTGGCAGCAAGTGTTATTGCATGATTGCCATGGAGAAGGCGGGCTCTAGGCTCAGAGGCATTGACGAGATGAAAAGCCGCAGACGGCAGAGCTACACGTGGAAGCAACCTGTCGTTGGAAGCAGAAAAGACTGGTCGGGGATCTGGCACGCCCGATGATAGAACAATGCTCATGGTAACGATAGAAAGTTTGAACCGTGCGCTGCGATTGGGGTAGAAGATAGCTTAGAGCTGCTGTGTAACACCAGAGACTTTCTAGACCTAACAAAATCTGTTCTAGCCTCTTTCCCGAGATGTATGCAAACTTTCTTCTCGCCCAGCATTGACTATACAGAACTCAAGTTGTAGAAGATGCTGGCTCTCCATCGTTCACTATTCTTAAAGATTAACCAGTCTTAAATACGCAATAGGCCATTTCCTACAGCAGCGAGCGTCGTAGTGTCAAGGATAGGAAAATGGTTTCTTTCTATAGAATGAAGATTAATTTTACCGGCATTAGGGAACCGTTTGCAGAGGCTCAACTACTTTGACACAAGCAGGATATTATGCCATTGTCCGGCTAAAACGCCCCTTCGCGACCAAAAACCGATTTGGTATACATTTTGCACTGGGAGCAGCGGCGCTTGTACTCCCTTTTCAAACGTTGCTCTTCAGGCCCTGTTGTACATGTCACGATGCAAAATTCCTGCCAAACCCTTCGTTCGAGGTCTATCCCGAACTGTTTCCTATTCTTTGCAGCCGAGCCCCACATTCTTTGCCATCTCCCGGAGACATCGCGACACGGAGTGTCGTCATTGAAAATCGCGTGTGGATCGAGCTTGGGGTTGTGTTGATGGACAAAGAGCGGTTCAGGGCGCAGTTTCCTTGAGCCTTGCTGCCGTAACTGGTCGGCAACAGGGTTATGCTGGGCCATTGCGACCCCACGAAATGTAAGATCTCTTAGATGGCCTATTTCTTTGACTGGCTCGTGGACTTGATATAGTGGTACACCTAACGCGGTAGCTGCTGCCGCGTACGTCTCCTTGTCGCCTTGACCGGGTCCATCCTGGCCAAGAAGCGGCCAGTAGTGAGAAGGACCGTAAAAATTGTAGTAAGATGCGAGCAACAGTGTTGCGGCATGCCGTTTCTTTGACACAAGGAATTGCCCTGATTCAGTACTAGCCCGGGTAGCTGGTGAAATTTGTGCCTGGGATGAGATTTCGAAGAAGAGTGGTGATGCGGTTATCGTCCAATAATCAGGCCAAGTGACTAGACCGTAAGAGAGATAAGGTTCGGTTGAAAAGAGATAACTCGGGTCACGGATGGCTAGGTTGTCCGCGTCTAAGAAGAGGACGTCTTCAAAAGTCGAGAAAAGGACGGCAAAAATCTTCAGTTGGAAGGAACTGACTTTGGCTATGCTTAGATCGTGAACCGTAACGTCAGAGAAGATGAAGCATTCGGCGCCGAGCGACGGCAAATGATCATGACAGATTGTGCTCGAGAAGTCCTCGCTCGATTCGACAAATACCTGGACATCCAAAGCGCACCCAGTTCTGCGCATTATACGCAAGGATGTCAACAGAATCGGGAGGTACCTTCCGCTCGCCGTAGTAACGATGCCGTGCGTCCTATCACTGTACGCCAATGCTGGAGAACTCTTGCTTGTGACATTGACCACGAAGTTTGCGTGAGCATTTCTCATCTTTGTCTTCTCCGTATCAGCCATCGCAATAAGGTCAGGTAGTTGGGTCGCCGCCTGTCGTGTGAAAGAAGTGTGGTTGGCCGGCGAGGAAGGTGACAATCTCGAAACGCGTGGCTCATTGTTCTTGAAAAGTTGATACAATTGCTGCCACAAGAATGCATTTGACGGAGGAGCTTGAGGGGCAGTACTGTTGGATAGAGATGGCGTAGGCCGGAACGTAAGGACCTTTGTCTTCGACAACGGTCTCTTTGCGAGCGAATTGCATACATGGATGGAGGTGAAGACGACAAAAACGGCGAGGGTGAAGGCGGTGACCTTGAAGACCAGACCGAATCTTGCATGGATTTTGCGCGACTTCATTGCGTTCTCTCAGGACTCGGTTCGGAAGAGGTAGAAGGTGGTGACGGACAGAGACGTTAAAATTGAGCAGCTGCCATGGCGAATGAGGCATCACATACACAACCGATATGGGGTTGGCGCCGTAAATGTTTGGAACTTTGGTGTTGCCGTCATTTCCAAATCACAGTGAGCGCGCAAGACGGTTGCCTCAGCGTTCCTGCTTCCTTGGAAAGTGAAGCACAACTTCCCCCTGACCCATGATATCTTCTCCAAGGCAAGAACGATGGAGAATATCCACCGAGGCAAGTACGGTGCGATTTATTCACTAAGGCGGAAACGGCCTTCCCACTTGAACGCTCCGAGACGCGCGCCCGTGTTCCAATCATTCAACCATTCAATCATTGAGTCGCAGCGTCAACACCAGCAATGATATATATGCCGCCAGACTCAATGCGGTCAGCACAACCACGACATTCCCGCTCGTTCGAAACCTCTTTCTCCCAAGGCCATCATCTCCGACCTCAGTGAAGAATTGCTTGTTGCCCTGCTTCCGCCGGTATGCCCCCACTGCAAGCACTCCAGCTCCGTATGCAGCAAAGAGTGCCCCAATGGAATAAAACTCGGCTGTGAAGATCTTTAAAACGACCAGAGCAAATGAGAACTGAGAGAGCGAAGTTCGCACATACGCTCCTTCAAAAGTTCGTTGGGCGGCACGGACTTCAACGAGTTCCTCATCCGTGAGGATAACTGAGCGGGCACGGTGCATCCGCAGGGTGTAATGGTCGGCGGCGTGACGAGGCTGGAAAAGGCGTTAGTTAGAGACCTTCAATGCACAAGAAACATACCTCAAACATCTCGAAGAACTTGTTGCATCTACCTTACGTCGAACTTTGAAGAGTTGAGGTTGTTGTAGTTAATTTTGTACGACCTTGATGTCCCCGCCATGCCGGCCTCGGAAATAGACGCTCCGCACAATCTTCGGACGTCTCCCGATAAAGCTGACCACTACCACGACGGATATTCGCAATTCCTCTCTGTTACCGGTATCTACCGAATGAAGCGAGCTTCCTCATTTCCAATAGGTGTATGAGCTCTGTCTCGGCCGCCTGGCCTCTTTTCCCCTTCAAATCCGCCGCGCCTAATGAAAATCTCATCTGTGCCTCCTTGGACAAATTTGCAAGGGGATACGTGTAAACCTTGAGCCCGAGCTGTTCACACAGCGGGTGTTTCCTTGGCTCAATTAAATTTATCGGACTACCAACAAGATTAAAACTAAGCCTCGAAACGAGCTCCGACGCCTTTCTCAAGCTTGCAAAGTCGTGCCCGCCTAGCCGACAATGGCTGATCAAATAACTTCCAACAATCCAGAACCTTTTTGATCAGATATCATCTTTACCATTCTATCGACGGCAAAAGCGACTCTTCCTGCTCAAGAACATGAACAGCAATATCTCTCGGTAGTGTCGGTCGGTGATGGCCCGTGGACCGAACGCGGGGCCTATGCGCCAGAAGATGATGATGAGATGCAACTTTGTAGCCAATTGCTGTGCGATTTCCAATCCAACCGACTCTCTTTTCCTTACCTTTTTGGTTGATGTGTGCAGCTTTCCATGTGGCAACCTTGCTTGTGATCTTTTGAGCAAACACACCTACCCATAATGATCGATGCAGCAGAAGGTTTGTAACTAATCTTCAAGCTGTGGTCATGTCTACTCATCTGTAGCAGTCGCAAAGCACAAGTCACAAGGTAGCTGCTGGGTAGTACTCTATGGCAATGTTTACGACGTAAGTTGACTCTGATGCGGCGTTGTATTCTTCTAACGTTGTCTGGTTAGGTGACGGAGTTCTTGCCAAAACATCCTGGAGGGAGTGCTATCGTCCTCAAGTTATCTGGTAGAGATGCGACTGAAGAATACGATCCAATACATCCACCCGGCACTCTTGAAGAAAATCTACCCCCAGAAGCCAAATTGGGACTTATAGATCCTCAGACACTCCCTAAATCCACAGCGGAAGCCGTTGAAAATGCGACAAGTAACGATGAATCTCCTCCTATGCAAGCTCTCCTTAACCTCGATGATATTGAGGCAGTAGCCTCAAAGAAGATGTCAAAGAAAGGATGGGCCTATTACTACTCTGCAGGGGACGATCTTATATCCAAATACCTGAACAACACAGTCTACCGCTCGATACTGCTGAGACCGAGAATCTTTATTGATTGTAAGGACTGCGATATCTCCACAACTTTTCTTGGGAATAAGCTCCAAATACCTATATTTGTCTCACCAGCGGCCATGGCGCGTCTCGCAAACCCTGACGGTGAATGGGGCATTGCTCAAGCCTGCAAAAAGTTTGGTGCTATGCAAATGATTTCAAATAACGCTTCCATGACGCCGGAGCAAATCGTCAAAAATGCAGGCCCAGATCAAGTCTTTGGCTGGCAGCTCTACGTTCAAATAGAGAAGAAGAAATCCGAAGACTTCCTTGCCCGTATCAACAAACTCGACGCAATTAAATTCATCTGCGTTACCCTTGACGCCCCTGTCCCAGGCAAACGGGAGCACGACGAGCGCTCCAAACACATTGCCGAGTCCCTCCCTGTGACCTCTTCTCTGATCAAAGATGCTGGTGGTTCTGAAATAAAAGGCGGTGGATCAATCGCCAATTCGTTATTTGCCGGAACTGACCCAACATGCACGTGGAAGACAACCATCCCTTGGCTAGCAACGCAGACCAAAAAGCCCATCATACTGAAGGGCCTTCAAACCCACGAAGATGCATACATCGCAGCGCAACACGCCCCTCAGATCAAAGGAATCATCCTCTCCAACCATGGCGGCCGCGCAGCAGACACCGCCCCACCATCCCTTCACACCCTCCTCGAGATCCGGAAATACTGCCCCGAAGTCTTCACCAAGCTTGACGTCGTCGTCGACGGCGGCATCAAGCGGGGCACGGACGTCGTAAAAGCTCTGACTATCGGTGCCAAGGCGGTGGGCATCGGTCGGGCGCCGCTGTTTGGACTGGCGGCGGGAGGGATTGAAGGCGTGGAGAGAGTCTTTGAGATTCTGAGAGATGAAACAGCGACGGCGATGAGGTTGTTAGGGGTACAGAAGGTGGAGGACTTGGGAATGCATCATATCAATATTGCGGCAGTGAAGAGGGATTTGTACGATGGGCCGTGGGCGCCGGGAGTGGATCCTCCTAATCGTGGCAGTAAAGAGCTGTGGTCAAAAGCAAGATTATGAGAGAGATAGAGAGATCAGAACAAGCATTGTGATTATAATCTCTGTCTGAGACTTCGTTCCTGTCGTAATACCTGCAATGCAGTTCTTCGGCGACCGTCTAATGTTACACATGTGAAACTGTTTGAATGAACGCCGTCAAATGCTCAATCCCAACCCGCCCACTATGCTTGAAAATACCGCGCTATGCTAATATACTTTTCTCCCGATACCCCATTTGAAACGCAAGGGCAAACGCCGAAGTAATGAGATTGAGGATCGTGAAACTAAAACAGCGTACAAACAAATATCAAGGGTTGGTGAACAATGGACACTGAGAATGCCCGTTGAATCTGTGTAGAATGTTAATTGCGACAGCGTTAAACAATGACCCTAGTCGTTCTGAGCACGCCTTCACCGCAGGTGTCGAATGTTGAAATTGTGTCGTGAGGGTGCCGGTAGTAAATTAATGATTGTTACAGTTCTCAAGCCTCACAGGATTGCTCTTGGCTTCAGATGAGAGAATTGAGGAGTCGAAACAGCAACAGAGTCGATTATAGGGGGTTCTGACTTCATGCCATAGATCGTGTCTCCCGTCGAAGTTGGAAATCCTTATCCTCGCGGAAGCAGTCCTCGTCTTCGTGGTAACGGTATGCAACAAAATCAACGCCATAAGCTTTAGGCTCTAGCATGTAGCAAACATTAAGCGGGACGTCTAAATCAGCGACATCATCGCGCTTCAGCCCTTTGAAATAAGCCAGGAGTACTCGGGTGACTGCTTTGTGGCCTACAATTAGGACGTGATCCGTCGTACGCTCGACTTCGATAATGACCTTATCGACGAATTAGCAGACAATTGCGAAGGGATTCATAAGACTCTCACCTTCTGTATCCTGTTGATCACGTCAAGGTAGCCTTCGCCACCTGGTCCTGGATACCGGTAGTGAAGCTTGTCTCGTTTACGAAGTTCATACTGTTCGGGCTTCTTCTCCTTAATTTCCTCGTAGGTCATGCCTTCCATGTTTCCTGCGTTAAGCTCATCAAGCATTCGCATCTCTTTCTTGTCGTAGGATTCATCATCAAAATGTGCTGCCGTCTGAATACTGCGGGTCAACATACTGGTCCATACGCAAAAGTTCCGACTTGAATGCTGCTGTAAGCTGTATTCTGGGTTTGGCGGGGTGATATCTCCAGCAGAAGGAGGTAAGACAGCCTTTTCTTGCTTCTCTGCCTGCTTCTGCTCCCAGACCTGACGCTCGTGTCCTATGAAGCGTGCAAGAGCACTAGCATAACGTCTACCTCTAGCGGTTAAACTACTGTCGCCTCCTAATCGCCCAGTGACATTATCCTCACTTTCACCATGTCTGGTTACCCATATCTGTCGAGGGGCAAGGTTGAAGTTCATGAGGTAGTAGACAGACTGGACGGAGAGGAAACCACGAACTTGGTGAGTCACGAGCTTGCGTCCAACATCAATCATTTGAACGTATGCCATATGGTTCTGCTCTTCGTAATCGCCGAGTGATACATATTGCTTTTCGTACATTGCGACTCTCTTTTTGAAGTCATCAAGAGCTTTCTTGGGTTCCATGGTACGATAATCTGGGCCAGAAAGCTTGAGCAGCATATTACTTTCAAGAAGTTGTTCATCGAGGCAGCGTGACTCCAAGAAAAGAACTCCAAGCTGTTCGCCTGCAACTTGTCTAATGTGATCAAGAACAAGTTTACGTCGCTGAAGCGTTGAGTTTGTGGCATCGAAAATACCGACGGAACCACCTTGATACATGAGGTAGTATAAGAGGTCATCAAGAGTATCTATGGCGACCTGCTCCCGAAGTTGAAAGGCTCTCGTATTGGAAGGGTCAAAGAACGACGCGCTCTGGTCCATGGTTTCGGTGGGAGGAAGGGTAATGGATCCATTGACTTCTGCTGGCTCCGGCTCGATGTTGTGTTCTCCATTCAGCAGAATATGAGCCGCTAGTGCAGGACCAGGAAGCATTTCATTCTGTTCCACAATCCCAGGCGCGGTTCCTGTGGCAAAGCTCTGCTTCCGTAATGTACTTGGTTTGTGTCGTTCACCATTCTGGCGTTGAATGGTCTGACCACCTCCGGCTGCGACCCGTCTCCTCTTTCCGACATTGAAAATCTCCGTAGGGTGTTGCAACCAGTTCAAGTATCTGGCAAGCTTGCCTGTAATATAGCTCTTGCCCCGCGCGGGTAGTCCGACCATGACAATGACGAGCTTTGAGCCAAGGTCACGGTCCGCTATCCTGCCGTCTGGAGAGACAACCGACTTGGTCAGGCCGGGAATATCAAGTGTCGTTGCACGGGCTTTGCTGACAGGAGACGCGGCGCCTGACAAGGAGCCAGAATTTACCCGGGCGGGCCTATCGAGGATTAGTTATAGCTTTCGAGGAATGTTTAGTATCTCACATTCGAGGGCTATTTGGTGCCGTAGAGACCGGCGTATCTGTCATTGCTTGGCCATGTGTGTCTCGAGGAGTTGAGGGTCGATATGGCAGCGATCTTGTTTGTCCGTTGGCCAACTGCTTGCTGGCTGGAGCTCGAGGAGGAGGCATTAGAGAAGAATCTCTTGGAGGTATTTCGGGTTCAGACGGAGAAAGTGTATCGGAGGCAGGAGAGGTGTGACCACTTGAGAGATTGCTCATAATGGCAGATTTTGCGATGTCCGAGTGTTGCGTTTGGCTCTGTCGGCGGAGGGAGGCATCGGCTTCGATAACATGCCGCCGAGCGGTCTCTGACGGCGACATGTAAACACTCGTATCGTCGCGCGCGTCGATGCGAGAAATTGATGGAGGATGTTGCACGTGAAGGAAGATCTGGCCGTCGCAGGTGTCCCTGTCGCGAAAGTTTGTAGCTAGCTTCAATATTTAATTAAAGCTCCGAAGATAGACGCGGACCCTGGCGGGGCAGTGTGGGGCAGATGGTGAGTTTAGGGTGACCGGCGAAAACTTGAATGCAAGTAAAGGTGCTTTTTGTATAAAGTGCTCTTAATGTCTTCGTGATTGGGGCTTGTTGAGAAGATGTTTGTCGAAACTTACAGTTTGCCGATGATTTCTAGCCGCAGCAGGAGCGCTGTTTTCTCATCACCGAGACTGCGACTCCGAGCCTGGGCCTCATCTACCTTGCCCCAGCTGCAGCAACCAAGTATGCAACGCACATGCGGCCCAGTGCTCCGAATCCGTCGCAAGGGTCTCGAGACTGTTCCAACGCCCAATGGTGGCACCCGCCTTGACCCATGAGGCCGACAAGCCCTCCCAGTCGCCCGAAAGAAAGAAACCACAGACGCACAGTTTGTCGATCTCCCAGTGTCCTACTGCTTACAGACACTGTGTAACAACCAGTCGATTCTCCGCATACCCTTAAACGAGCCGACCTATGCATGCCGCGATTTTATAATTAGATCAATGCTGGAGAGAAACTCTCGGTCGATTATAAGAACATTATCGCCAATTCCAGGAAAGACCGATCTAGGCGATACCGTTCTATCTAAAGCGAGACTTGCGCACTACACGCCGAGCATCAACTGAGGTCCCTCACATGGGAGGCCGGCTTTCCCAAATGGAAAGAAAAATAAAAAAATTATAGTCAAAACCTCTTACTGCTTAATGCTCTGTATGTGCAATTTCGTCAGCATACAATCGATTAGTGGGGAGCGCATGGCCCATAAGATGGATCCTGTACAACCACAGAAAAAATTGGCTGCAAAGCTTGTGATGTGCTTCATGAGCTCGCTTCCTGGGGATCATGGATCGTAAGAGGGATAACAGATCGGATATATTTGAAGAGCAAGGCATGTCAGATGGCATGGAATATCCATTGTGCTTACCGGGTTGAGAATCAGACGGCTCTCAAAACCTACCAGAAAGGGAGAGATGAGCAGGTCTTGACCAGCCCCGTATATCCTGAAGAGAGAATTGCCGTTTTGAGTACGAGAATCTTGTCACGGCTTCTTTACCATGCCGGAGATCTTATTTCGACTGCGGAGGATATTCTCTATCCACCCCCAATCAATGAGCACAATCTACCGTGCGGCGTCTACTGTTACTTCATCGATGTATGCGACAGAGACCGTACGGTAGTAATGTTGGCTTGGTTGCTGGCTCGTTGGAAATATGGAATCTTCATGCTTAATACAAGCGCTGTCTCAAAAACCGGACCCATGGGCTTCAACGCGCCAAAGGTTTCAAAACATCGCTCTACGATTACATCTGGAAACGCCTCTGGATCAGCAGCCGCTTGTGCCTCTTGTGGTGGTCGGCATTGCAAATGAAGAATTTACAATGCCTGACTTGCTACATTCTGAAACTCTTATGGTTGTTCTTCTGTATACGCTTGGCAGTAAAAGGCCATCACATCTTGGGCATTATTGAGATAAAGCGCTTCCTTACGTTGAGCTGAAAACAGATAGATATATCACGTCCACGTCTTAGAGAAAAGGAGACATCGTGACCTATAGTGAGTCCTTTTGACAAATGTCAAATCCAAGTGTGCCTGGTTGGCGTTTGAGGTAGGAAAACATTACTACTGGGAAAGCGGGTAAGAAGAGTTACTAACCCCCGTAATGTCGGAATGTGCGTCGGAGTACGAGCCCAGATCTAAAGGCTCGAATCTGAGATGGCTATAGTGACATGCATGATGCATCCCATCACCTATCGCAATAGCCTACTTATACCCTGGGACCGTGAGGCTTTTTCCTGTGGAGCCCATCTCTACCGATGCCAAAGGTTTTTTCCTGGAGCAAACTTTTTCAGATCCTAGACCCACAACATTGTCCAAGCTTTGAAGGATTCAAACTTTGATCTCCAATTGAATCACGAATCCCTTAAGTCGCAACTAAATGGCGTGATCTCTTTCTTAGCACCTACGGCTCCACATTGAAAGCCTTGTAGACCTAGGCGCACGGGCTAGGAAATTTTTGATATCCTGATAGTAATGACCAACGAGAATTCCTATGTACAGGCGATCTAACGCTCTATTATAATTCGTATCATATCATTGACGCTCAACCCTCACGTGGGGAGGCGTAAAAAAGAACACTCGCTCTCACGACCTCCCATTAACAGAGACCTAATGACGACGTATCGATCCTCAAAACTCCTCCACCTTGTGTGTATTGGCCTGTCGAGTACTGCGCAATGCCTCCCTGGTAGGTTACGTAGAGGCTGCCCCTCTTCTTGTCTTTAGCTGAAGGGCCAAATTCCGCCGCTGTTGGTCCCATTACGGCAGTGGAGTTTGGTCCCCCGGCAATGATCTCCGTCGTGCTGCTTCCAGCCCTAACGAGATTCACCCAGTTGTTTGGATTGTCGCCAATGTAGGCATTTCCTTTCGTGTCGAATGTCCAGTCATCCCCGCCTTTCTTCTCTGGATTCTGAGCGATCGTGACTCCTGGTCCGGTTTGCTTGCCATCTCGGTTGATGGGAACTTTGTTAAAGGTTCCGGCCCCGGTGTTGGTGAAGTAGAGGAAGCCGTCACGGACCTTGATACCGTTGATGCCATTCTTGACGGTCGAGTTGGCTACTGGTTTCATGAGCGGGTCGTCAGCGACAATGACATTTTCGCCGGTATACACGTTCACGCGATATACAACGCCATTCCTGTCGTCGCAAGCGAGAATGAGACCCCTTATCTTGTCCAAGGTGGTCAAGCCGTTGATCTTTGCAGTGGGGAAGCCAGTGATCTTATTGACGTATGTAGGTCGGCCGAGCTTGTCAAACAGGCTCATATCAACGTGGTGGATGGCCCAGGAACCAATGTCAGTGGTGCCAGCTAAGAGGTTTAGCTTGCCTGAGGCCACATAGAATTGATCGGGCAGGACTTCAGTGATGCCATAGAGACCTGTGGCGTTGGTGATGGTCGTGACATGCTGTGTCTGTCCTGTTGTGGTATCGATCTGGTACATATCAGGGGCGGTGAGGACATTGACGAGCAGCTTTCCATTTAATCGGAAGTCCAGACCTTCCACCCATGTTCCGAGCGGAAACTGATGGATGGTGGTGATAGGGAGGCTACTACTGGAGGTCTTTGAAGCGACAGAGAGGTCCAGGGGAGTGGCAAACGCGCTAAGCGCGAGAGAAAGGATGGATATGAAATGGAACGAATACATGTTAGAGGATAGGAAATATGATATTCAGACACAGAACAATGGAGTTGCACGCTGGAGCATCTGAGTCGCTGAGGAGCACGGACAAGGAAGGGAGTAGGGTTCACTTTGTACTTCCAAGACTTCGTGGATCATCATAAGCTCCACAAGGGACCCATCTACGTGAGCAATCAGGGTAGTCTGACGCCTTTTAGACGGTTAGAGAGATCTGCCACGTGAGGCCAATAGTAGTAACATGGTGCGGAGTGGAGAGGTAACCCTTCGCCATGATTTCGCTCGTCAATTGGCGAATGAGACGGCGATGCCGGAGCATGGGAGGGCGGATTCTGGTACACTTCTAGCGATATGCCGAGCTCCAAATTAAAACCCGCCCCATTTAGCATAAAGGCCATGATGATGGGATTCCTAAGTGCCGTGGAGGCCTTGAACCGACTCGTCAATGGCCGGCCGACGTTACCTGGGAGAGAGTGGTGCGATGCTCACCAAAAGCTTGGTCAGGCAGAGTTCCCGTCCTGACAAGCGCCGCCTCTGCCCCGGCGACGGAGATCTTACCAAAGGATCCACCGTTTAGGCTTGCTTGGGCTAGACATGGCCCTCGAAATGCCATTGCCCGCCTGCACTGCCATGGTCTCCGGGTTACGATGATTGCTGTTCAAGCGCGATGCATAGGGACGAGCTAGCCAGGAGGCGTAGTAAGCGAGCTGCGAACGCGTGGCTATCTTTGCTAAGGAGACAGTCAATATCTCCTGCAAGAAGTGAGGATACGTCAATCCCGCTCTCTTGTCGCTGGTAACACAGAATGCGGCAAAAAGAGTGGATATCATTGCGAGGTGGCTGGACGGGAATGGCGCTGCTAGCTACGCCTTTAACGGGCTCGCACGCTTCGGTTACCATCCCGAGTCGTTTTGCTTTTGGTGGGCTGGCTAGAAAGCGCAATTTCGTTATCCCGGCCAAGAAGAGTTTCAATAATATTGTACAATAACCTTAGCTCCGTCGCACGACAGCTCCGAAGCCACTCGGACGTCTACTGTTATTGAAGTAGCCGCTATGCTAATTGTATGAATTCTGCGATGGTTTCTACACCACAAGACTCTTGTGAAAGGTACTGACATCCCGCCTACGCCACTTGTTGAAGCGGGGAACCCCATGGCGGACGCCCATTCGACTTAGCAGTCACGCTATGGACATACCGCGTGAGGATCGACAATGGTTCGCCTATTGCCACGAGGGAACCAGTTTCTTGGAATGATCATCTAAGTGAACGCCACTTGCTATGAATAGGCCGCTTTTGGACTGTACCAGGCTGACTTCCGGAAGTATGGCTTGGCTTGATTAGCAGAAAGCTGCGAGAAATATCATTGTCAATCCCTCTCGTGGTCCCGGATGGGGATGCGCCATGTGGGCTTAGAGAAGACTAAAGTATAGGTGCTCTAGAAGTTGGTGAACTCCTAGCGTTATGAACTATCGGTAGATGACGATGAGATAAGCATTAAGACCTCGCTCCGATTCTGTAATGCCGAGCTTGACACGTTCTGCGAAATGGTGTCATCAATAAAACGTGCCAGTCAACAAAGGCCATTTCCTCATATCACGAAGTCAATCTCTTAGGGTAGAGCTGTTTTGCCTACCGCAGGAGAATAGAACCAAGAAGCATCGCGTATTCAAATCTGACGGGGCGGTCGACTGATCTGAATTGATCGTAGATGATAGGAAGCTCCCATTGTCAGTAGAAGCACCTTGCGGCATGAAGTTTAGATGCTTAGTATATTTGTAAGAATTGCAGACAAAGTGGCTTGATGGAGGTGGAGATCGGTGTTCAAAATTTGACTAGAAATCGGTTTTAAAGATAACGTGCATTGTGGTAGAGTTTTAGGGCTCACATGCCTCCATAATGGGCTCTGGTAAGCTCCATCATGTCTCCACAACAATGAAATCGAAGTCAAGCTGTCCATTGTAAAATTCAAAAATCAAGAATCCCAGGAGTCAGGCATTGACCGTATCAGCCACAAATCAGTTGAACCATTGAGCTAATGGTAATCGTGAGAGAGGGATGAGTCACCTCGCGAGTCTTTGCTTCTGCGTTTCGCAACCTAAGTCCACGAGGAACCTAAGAAAGCTTGTCGATTTCGAAGCAATCGTAATGACATACACGCCAGTCTACACTGACTCCGTTGATATGACGATGTCCGCGAGCGTCGTCTTTGGTAAAAGTTTCGATTTTCGTCGCGGCTATTTAAGCTTGGCTTTGTCGAGTAATCTGTATCGCAAGAAGAAGTGAAAAATTGTTTTGGTATTTTCGTGGACGAATAAGGACAAAGAAGATATCCTCAATGGCCTATCCCTTGCCCTAAATCTGTCCATTTCATTACTAAGCTTGAAAAGGAAGCAACAGGGCATTTGAGTGGATGGGATAGTATCCTTGTGTACAACATGCTCAAAATTCGCGTTTAGAAAGGCATTGGAGCAGACTGCGATTACGTGAACGAATGATCCACCAAAGACCATATTTCTATCCCGTACGTCTTATCTCAGGTTGATTCCTCAATTAGATATTGGGCGAATCTCCACAATATTGGTTGAGTCGTGGAAGCACGAAAAATTGAAAAGCGAAAAGGCATTCAGGCTATTGAGCTTTCAACTTATCTGGGAAAAGGTGGCACTCATCGGCCTTGTCGTCATAGCACAGAAATAACCACATTCATGTACTAGGGTGTAGAAGATGCCGGCGGATACTGTTGCGACACCCGTGAGCTCGCTCAAAGGAGCTCAAATTGCTATAGTTTGAACCCGAAAAGGTATGCCACCGAGCGTCTACAGCTGAGATGATGTGCAACATGGCCGATCCTTAGCTGTCTCAACCGAGGCTTCAAAGGCATTTCGCAAATTATGGCAAATCAACGCGGAAAACTTCTGCCAATCATGGTACTATTCTTGATGAGTAGTGACACTGAGAGCCTAAAACAGAACGAAGAGACTTGAGTATTGTACTGACGAAAATCTAATGTGGGTTTGTCGGTCTTATTTGAGGTATAGAAGGTATAGACTCGGTTGCATAATCTAATAGAGCCTTCTCACCATACTGCTGGTAAGTAGTAGCTCCTTAACACAATGTGGGTGAGAACGCTATCGTGAAACAATGCTCTAAATTAGGAGAGCACAATGCAATATGAACATGTTTAGGCACTGGGGGATTTGTCATGAAATGAAAAGCGGGGAGTGAAAATCTCGTAAAGAGTTGAAGGGCGCTTCTGAGAAGGGATGAGAAGGAGAAGGCAAGTAGGGATCGATAAAGCAGCACGAACCAAAAGGCCTTGGTGGGAATATTGAGGAAAGATTCCGAATTGTCCGCACACGATGGGATCGTAGAGTTTTATGGCGCACATGAATACTGTGGTCAGACCCTTTCGATCCGTTGAAGCGGTGGCGCTCATGAGAACGATACCACTCGTCTAACACTGCCTGCTGCCTGCATTGACTACGATAGCCGCAAGAGTGAGATTAATAAATGATTGAGAGATGAGTGTCGATACATTGCAACTAAGATTGCTTGGAGATAGACCTGAAGATTCACGAATGCGTGAAGCTGATATAAGTATAGTCATGTAATATGAGAAAGAAGCGTACATAGTAGATTGAGCTCCTTTGGGTTTTGCTCACTTTGCAGCGAGTCTTGGTATCTGAACCCGGTGGGATCTAGATCATGCAGTTGCGCGGCTGAAGGATTCGCCACCCCTGGAAGAAGCTTTGAGACTTCATTCATTCAGGGCCGGGTTTTCAGAGACACAAAGCTTGATAGCGGCCCGCGATCCGGATGCAACAACGTCTACCCTCAAACGGTTCTGTTCTGACTTGGCAGTCTAAGAAAGGTCAATTGGAATTCGCAGTTGAGGCGCGGACCCGTGTCTTCCGCTCATCTTAGCTTCGTAACTGAATCATTATCCCTGCAGGATCATGGTAAATGAAAGTCTTTATCGGTGGGTCTGGAGAAAAGGACAGAAGAAGTTCCTCGGCTGTCCGCGAAAGACAGAATCGCAATCCACCACATTTTTGGCCCCCTCAATCCTGGAATCAACTATTCCCGCTTACATGTCTGAAGACAGCGACGGATCTCGGGCTTTTACAGGGCTGTTAGAGTATCATGATTACCCGATCATTCGTGGAGTTCTCAAGCAGACACGTCTGATCACGCTCATGCAGCCAATATACGTACGGATTTGCAAAAGCTGCAAAAGATACAGGTCCTTACAGACCATTGATTTCGCAAGTCGCAGGTTGCAGTCTTGGAATCTGTGAAGCCCCTCCCCCAGATTGTGCATATCATGATGAAATTATAAGGCCACACTAACGCAGGCTACACGTTGTTCCAGGATTATTTCGTGGCGAGATGCTGCATTGGGACGGTGGTTCCTTGAAAAACAAGGGTAGCAGCCCATCCAAATGGATCTCGCCCTCACAGGGAGTGCCCGGATCTGAAGCGAGTCCGTCCATGCTCTGCCATCTGTGTTACGAAGCAGAAACTTTACCCCTGTATCAATCTTGCATTGAGCAACACTTGGTAGGTGATCCCAACAGCTACAATTGGCCAATCTGAGACCATGCTCTGGGTGACCTTCATATAGACAGATGAAGTCGCAATGATGACGAATTTCGGTTGACCATGATCATGGTGGTCAGCAGTGCGTCTGCTTTGATAATTACAGGTTGCCCCTGCTTCAGTTGCCCATTCCTACGTCTTATTGGCCGCGGAAGCGGGAACATTGAACATTTCCTTTAGAAGTATCCATCGCTTTTCATGCTACAGATTGATAGACACCCCACCTTCCTGCCGTGGCGGAAGCTAAGACCAAACGTGTGCTTCTTCTCGGGCTAGCCCCATAACGATCATTGGAAGACTTTGTCTGAGCTTTTACATTGAAATGATCAAGATCTGATTTATCAAGAATCATCCTTTGAAGATAAATGATCGTGGTCGTTGTGTCCCCATCCCCGAGACGGCCGCAAAGAGTGTCCAACGGATGCATTTCCCCTGGTCTTACGCTTGAACGCGAACCGTACCTTGCATGTGCAGAGCGATGCAACACGCTAAGAGGGTATGGCCCGTCTAGCGGCCCGCAAATTCGGCGCCTCCTTCGACGGGCTCCAGCTAAGGCATCAGGGTTGGGAGCTAAATCTCGCGAGCACTTTAGCTTCCTGCACCTAGCTGAAGCGGATAATACCTACAATCTTGATGTCAAACTGTTTTACCCACCATTTTACAACCCTTCTCCGCACCAGAGACCACCAAGAGCATGGGCTCAAGGCTAGTGGCGGTGCTCTGCTGTGTTGAATTTGTATTGCTCAAGCCAAGAGGTAGGGTACTCCCCAGACCCCTGGAGAGAATGCTTGCTGAGAAGTGACAGTCACACCAAAGGCGCCATCCCACCCCTCCCGTGAATTTAAGGTTTTGAGAAATCTGGACCGGGGACTTGTTACCCAGGAACTGCAGATACAAAGCCTTATGTTCCCTCGACCAGTTGAGAGGTGCATCCTTGTGAACCCGTGTTAACGAACCGCTGGAATTCTCTGTAGAGCCTGTGGCTCTATTGTAAATTCTTGTTTGGCATCTTCTCTGTTCCACTCAACCAACATGTCGTCTTCCTCCACGAAACCAAAGCCTCCCGACACCAACTTGGGCCCAGTCTTTCTCATTCTTACCTGCACGCTCACAGCCATTTCGTTGTCGGTCACTGCATTAAGATTATGGGTTCGCAAGGTCAATTACTACCTAGGATGGGACGATTACTTGATTGGCGTCACTATGGCTCTCCTAATTACTCGGATGGGCCTTCAGGTGGCAAGCGTTAAACACGGGAATGGACGACATAGAGCCTATCTCGCCAAAGAAGAATATCAATGGGTTGTGATGGCTAATTTCTATACGATCTTCCTACTCTTCCCAACTCTTGGCCTACTTAAAATCTCAATCTGCTGTCTCTTGCTACGGATCAAGAATACGCCTAAGATCCGCCTTTTTATGTACATCATCATTGGAGGATTAGTCCTTACGAATATTGAGCCCTCAATCGTTATGCTTGCACAGTGTCGACCAATCGAGGCTTTCTGGAAGGGCCCGTCAAGCAAGTGTTGGCCTGCAGCTGTTAGAATCTACTCCATCTATTTCCAAGCTGGTTTGTTGACCTATCATTTGTGCGAATTCTATACTGACGATCTGAAGCCTACTCCATCCTCACTGATCTGATCTGTACTTTGCTGCCAATTGTTGTCGTTTGGAAAGTTCAAATCTCACTCAGGGACAAACTTTTGATCTGTGGGCTGATGAGCTTGGGCTTAGTGTAAGATACGGTTCCGAGAGGATGGAATGCTATAGCTGACTTTCCAAAGCGCGACTGTGAGCGCCGCAATTCGGGCATCCTCTTTAGGCATTTCGACATCTGATTTGTCATGGGACTACTGCATCTCCGCTATCTGGGCCAACGTTGAACTTCATATGGGAATTATCGGCGCGAACTTGGCTTGCGGTCGCTCTATTCTTGCTTACTTTCGACATGGTCGCAATGCACCAACATCAAGGACCAACTACGGTAGCCATGGTCGGCCTACTTACGGTGGTGGATACGGAGGCGGGTACCTTCGATCCCAGGAACCGCAGTCTACGTTCCAGAGCACCTGTCGTCGCGGATCTTCGTCAAAGGAGAGCCAGGATAGTGAGATACCGTTGTACGGAGGTATCAAACAAACGACCGATGTTTCCGTGACTGAGCAACCAAGGAAGATGCGTGCCTCGGAGACGTCATGGATGGAAGATCCCAAGCATGATGCGCCACACGCTGTCTAAGGCTCATGATCCGCCTACAAAACTTGTGACGGCCGAAATTGGAGTTGGTGGATGACTACGAGTAGTGTATGATAAATGGGACATTTACGTATTTTGACAAAAAAGCAACCTAGTCAGGCGTATGGGCAGTTTGTTGTATATCATTCTGAGCCGTGGCCGTTTGCTTAATCCTGGTTTCGTCATGACATGTTTACATCTTCTATGTGACTCTCTCGAGCTTTAGTATACATCATTTGATGGTGGTATGGGAATAGAGAGATCCTAGCTACGCCGCATTTGCTTTAGATCTAATATTATCAATCTATCGCTGTGGTTCGAGGTCACGCTCTCAAAAGCATGCTGGGCTAAAAGGAAAGCTGGACGTCAAGCGTAGCAGCCAAGATGGGCGTTGTGGTTCCGTGGAGCATGGCCGACTGGATGCCCCATTATCTGTCATTCTGTCCGGCAAAAGTTGGCTACGTTTGTGACAGTGGCGTATGCTGCCCCACTGAAGGTCTCGACTCGTTCCCAAGAAGGTATTTTCTGGGGACTGTTATCAACAAGGGTTCATCAGGGTGTTGGGGGGCCCTTTAGTACCTTGGCGGGGGGCTTTGGTTTGGACAATCACTCAAAGAAGAGGATGCGTCCAGGCAGTACCTAAAGAGAGAAATAGCGCCGAATAAGAGGGTCCCTTCCATGCTGGTAGGACGAACAGCTTGATCGTCCGTCTCAGATAGTTCGACGGCGTTGCTACCAAGTCTTTCTACCAAGCTCACGTTGCAGCGTACAATCCACAAGGGAGAGCAAAGACACCTTGGACACACCTGTGAATTTTGGCTTCTGCTTTCGATGGGTGGCGCATTCTTGATACCCGAAAGCCTCCGTATTCTGACTTTGGCAGATTTTAGGTATTTCACGCGAGCTTGCTCCGGTTGTCCACCCGAGCGATCCGAACTTCACCTTGCACTAATCTGTGATGGCGGCTGTGGTGGCTGCATAATCTTGAACGCCACAAAAACGTGGGGATAGCCACGAAATACATCGCCTCGAGCTTCTAGTTCAACGATCGACAACGACACTTTTTTACGCCACAAAAGGTTATCAGCCATGAACCTAATGAGTCCAGATCGTGAATAATGCCACTGAAGGATAGTCGCGAGGATTATTTCACCGCCTCGTCTCAGCTTTCAGGTTGTAAGCCACATCGGACCCATAACGGCTTCATCTCCATCTCCCAGACGCTCATCCGAATAGTCCACTGTATTGAAGGTCCAGATGTTTGATAGCGAGCCTCTCTGTACTAGCAGTTATCCAAATTGCCTGCATTGTGAAGACATCCTCGTCGTGCATCCCCGCATCATCTACTCTGCATAAGCCCCTACCGTAGTCGCGCTCATCTCAGGTGCCTTGGGCTTTTTGTTCCTAGTGCTATCTTCCATGTTCTCCATTCTTCGCTCACAATGATAACATCATCGTTTTTGGTGTTGGGGATTTCGCTTCCCATGTCACTTGCAATCATAAAGAGCTTATTTGTCGGAAAAGGCATGAAAGTGGGAGGAAGAGACAGAAAGGCTTCTTGCTAGATCAAAATAGGATTTCAATAAATTTTTGTATCATGTAACATTTAGCTTTTACAAGTCGCACGATAGACGCAGGATCAAAGCGCATATCTGAAATCGGGATGCTTCTCTCCGAGGTCCTCCACAGCGACAGATTCGTACCCAATACGAGCTTCACTGCCTTGCTTATCTCGAGAGCGATTGGCCATCAGAAGTGCGAAGTACATGCCAGTCATAATTATGGTGGCAGCCAAAGTGAGACCTAAGCCAACCGAGAACCCGGTGAGAAACTTCGGTGTTTCCTTTGTGATGAAGACATTCGAGGAGACGAATGATCCACAGTTCCCAAAGCCGATAAGGACACCTAGGCCGATGTTCCTTTTATAGCCTTTGCCAAGGTTGATGGCCAGCCAAACCGTCATAAGCGGCATTATAACATCAGGCCCTGCAGTGAGAAAGAACATGCCAAGATATCTGACGCCCGCAGCCTTTGGCTGAGCCATCTCGATTGCAGATCCGATAATGGTGGAAGTCATGCCGAGCATCATGAAGAAGTAACGCTGGCCGAGCTTCTCCGCAGCGAATGCGCATGCAAGGGAGAAGCATGCTGCAACGACGTAGACTGGTACGGTATGGATCTGAGCGCCTTGGGAAGTGTAGCCCAGACCTTTGAGGACAGTCGGCTGGAAATTGATGACCGAGGAAGCGACTTCCTGGGCTGTGAAGTAAATGAAGGTTCTGCGTGGAGTTAGCGCCGAAAACAATTAGAGCGAGGCGAATTACGAGGTCCAGATTTTCCAATCTGATAGGTGATCTAATAGTCGAACCTTGTCGTGTTTCACGTTTGCGCCGTCCGCTCTAAGCCGGGCGAGCAGGACAGCTTTCTCTTGGGGTGTGAAGATCTTGCTATCTTCTGGAAATGGGAAAATTATGAACCATGAGACAATGGCCACAAGGACAGTGAAGGCTCCCTCAAGGATAAAGATCCTGAAATCGTTAGACTTAGAAGCCAAGCGCTATTGAATTGCGTACCAGCGCCAACCACCATAGCCAGCGACGCCAGCCATATTGGAAATTGCATTTGCCAACAGCTGCAAGGGTCAGTCTGAAGTCAAACCGCCAGTGAGTTAGATTCATACCCCATTGAAAGCCCCGGCGGTGATTGAAGCGCTAAAGAAAAGCGTGTAGCGTCGAAGGTACTCATTTTGCTTATAATAGCAGCCGATTAGATAAGCACAGCTCGGCACGAAACCTGCTTCACAAATCCCTTCCAGAAACCTGCAGACAACAAGTCCAGCGTAGCTTTTGGTAACGCCCTGGCCAATGACGAGAAAACCTAAATGTTGTTAACGAATGTCGCGATTTTATATGTTGAATATTTCGCACCCCAAAAGAATATCATAGCCGAAAGCGACTTTGGTCCGAGCTTCTTGAAAAGAAGATTTGCTGGTACCGCGAAGAGTACATATGAAAGCGTGAAGACCCATACGGCTGTGTTGTAGTCGCTGCCTTTTAAGTTCAAATCCTTTACCATTCCTGCAATTTTGGCATTTCCGATATTGCCTCGATCAACGAAGCTGACAAGGAAAAGAAACCAAAGAATCGGCACAAGCTGGAAATCGATCTTTCGCAGTACTCGTCTCTCAATCTGCGGATCGATATCCACCAGGGCTTCATCGGCCTCGAAAGACTTGGAAGATTTGGGTGATTGTACGGAGACGTCAACAGCCTCCTTTTCGACTGACATGATGGAAAGGGAGAAATTGCACAACGGAGAAAGGTAGGAACAGTAGCAACAAGGAAGAAGAAAATCTGGTGATAGACCACAGGATATAACACCTAGCTATACTCTGTCCAACTATGAAATTGCAGGCCTATCGGGCCAAGTGATACAGAGACATTTAGCCTCTGGGCTGGAATGTGTGCTTTTGTCAGGTAACGGGTAAGCGCAGGGAGACTAAAATTCGGTAGATCTCAAGTTCGAAAGGCTGACGAGGGAGGCTCGTAGATTCATGCAGATTCCGTGGCAGGGGAGACCGTCTAGAAGATTGTCGGCGTATCAAACACCTGCAACACGAGAGATCAGCCGCTAAAGCTTTGGCGGCATGAGAGCTTCTCATTGGCAGGATGTAACGTCTTGGATCTAGCTCCACACTTTTGATGGAGACATGCTACTGTACCTATGGAGCAATAAGTGCGACTTTATTGCGACAGCGATAAGGGTGAGTTTTGGCAAAAGTCAAGGTTTTCCCCGGTGCGAAGCTGAAATGCAAATCGGCAGCGCCGCGTCGTTGGCTCCACTTGATGGACAGTCCCCGGGAGGACTAACAGGGGGCTGAAGGGCCTTTTCCTCCCGGCAGTTGGCGGGGGAGGCGGTATGTCAACTGGTTAAGATACTGGCGTCCCGGCTTGCAGTAGTAACACGCGGCCATGGTCTATAGGTCTGGTGTAGTCTGCACAGTCAGGGTCTGAAAATCCTTTTGGTTTGTATAGACGTGAATGCTGATCAAAGAGATGCATTCCTTCCTTGGCGGTCGTGGCCATGATTGCTGAGGCTGTTGCAGAATTCTAATGTTGGGCGGGGATCTTCTCATCGGGAATACATGACGAATATTATTGTCGGTAGTAGTAGGATACAGAGACGGCGGACATGGAATTGCTGGAGTCAATTTTCCGCGCGTGGGGGCGGAGATAGGGCTTGGCAATGGTGTCGCGGTTTCAGATGTCACCGTCAACTTTACGTGAAGCGAGAGATTCTAGAAGCATCAACAGCCCACTTTGAGGCGTCCTTGGTGCAAAGGCGACGCTTCATTGCAGGCAATTCCTGTCCGATGTCTTCTTGTCCTGATTTGATGCGCTCGTGCTGTTCTCTTTCACAGCGTGAGGCATCATGTTGTGACAGCCACGGAGTGCGCTGAACTGTTCGTGATAGTTGCAGGAGTAGGCTCACCCAAGCAACGATTCTTCGAAACTCAGCGCACAAAGGGCCATGCGGAGACTATATTACAACGACAGATAAAGGTAAGCATCGCGGAGTGCACTCTGAAATGACGATGATTTCTGTGCTGTGGAAACCTATTGATTGGAGGTGGATGAAGACCCACGGTCTGAAGCGAAAGGTTTTTGCAACTCATACTTGGGGCTAAATGTATCGTCTAAAGCCTGGTACTCAACGCCTGGTCGAGAGAGAAGTCATAAGAAGACGTGCCATTCCTGCAGAGAACATTTCCCCGTCGAGGTCGTTAAGCATCGGTGAAGGTCCATCAACCCTGGAGCCGCAATATTCAACTCAACCTCCGCACTTCAACCGTCGGACTCTACCTAGCAAAGGAGCGACTGCCATCGTGGTTTACATACTCTACCAGGTATTTCTCAGCCATTACCCCTATCAGCAATCTTAGGTTGTCGTTAACCGCTTTGCTCTAGCTGTCTCGCTCGCCAGCAATGACTACCTTTTTGGCCAGGCCACTCCTCCGGCTCCCCAGTCACCTCTTAGACTTTTGCCCCAACCGAGAATCATTGTGTAGCAAGAGCGGGACTAAAATAAGGCTGGTACACACTTCATAACAGCACGGAAACACTCGCAAAGCCCATTCATAACGAAATGAAAGGTCACACATATTAGCATCAGATCAGGAGTCTACTGGAGGCCGAGACGCGGCGGGTTTATATTCCCCTCTAGAATTTTTCAATAGCGCCTCCAGAAGTGGATTTCGGCATTAATTGCTCACAACGACCAAGACATGGTTAGGAAGACTTTGGAGCGCATAGATTGATTAGTCTCCAAGGTTACGTTGTGGAGATCGCACGTAAACCTTACAGTGCTTTGAAAATTTCGAATTGCTCCAACCCACGGCGAAGGCGCGACATCTATAGGTCTACGACATTGCTCAAGACGCAAAACATCACTCTCCGGACCGCAATATACCATCAACTATCGATTTCACATACACTCTCATTCTGCCCGAAAGTATTATCTGGCACGAGCCTTAGCGTGGCTACATATTTTGGTCTAAACTCGAGAATGCGACGATGTCAGCGAGGTATTCAAAATAGTTGCGCTATTTCAACGACATGCAGTAGTGTCTCTCCGCATTTTTTGCGAACGTCTGGAAATTTCGCGCCCAGCAGATTTCGCATTAGGCTGATTGACCATTTTGCGGCTACGCGATGGATAACCAGATTCCCGTTGGCATCTGCAAGGGACAATCTCGCTGCATTGAAGAGGAGAACGCCGAAAAGACACCGGGATAGCGACGTAAGTGTCACCTCAAATTTCGCGATTGATCGTTTGCGCATAGTTGGGACCTCGTCAAATCACTTCAAAGCAACCTTTTGACCTCTCGTCACAAAATTAACGCAGGCTGATCGTATAATGATTTCTTTCTAGGAAGAACTACTTAAGGACACGTAGATCCTCGACAAGAGATAGATTGCCCGATCATAGATCTGGCTAGCCATCATGAGCGTGGACTGGAGGATGTTTTCGGAGCTAAGAATTTCGAGGCGCTCAATGCTAAAGAAGCCGTTTGGAATTGTCTCAAAGAGTAGTAGCTGGGAAATGCGGTGAACGCCTTCTGTCTTGATTTGGTCACAGCCTTGCGTTTGACCCTTTATAACCTTACTACAAGCTTTGTGCATAGAATCAGATTTGCGGCTGATATCGTGTGCTGCATCATTACTGGACAGCTGGGAGGGGAAATATCGTACCCTTCAGGACAAATTAGGCAGAGAAGTTCTTTCAACTGCGCAGTGAACCTACCTGGCCAGACCTCTCTCATAATGAGCACAACAGCTATCGTCCTGTCACTGCCTTGGACATTGGATTATTAGTCGGTGGATGGAAATATTGCGTCCTCTCGCTTCGCCGTAAATGTTCCCTTCTTGCTCCCTTTATAGTTTGTAACCTTGTTTATTTACCCCACCGGGCAAAGACCAGATCTCTCTTCAAGTGTTCTCCTGGAAATTTCATAACATTATTATCTCTATAGCTTAGCGCTCTATCTCCGATAATTTCTACTACGAACGATCTCTCCCAACAATCCCTTACTTTCAAGTGGCTCTTCCCTTCCTTCGGTCTTTATTCATCTCTCTCGACACGATGCATATTCGGTAACGCTCCGTGAACGATATTAAGATCGTAGGAGAATTACGAGAATGAGAGTATCTTGCGACGCATCATCGACCGTGAAGCAGTGTCCCATCATGGCAATAATTAAGAACGCGGCGTGGCTACAGTACCATGTGCGCTATAGGCCACAAGAGATGCGCACAAGATAATGACCATGTCAGTATATGTATTTTAGCTGCTACGTTGTCAACGTTCGTTTGCACTCTGGATCGTTCCTTTGGAATGTGTTGTCTTAGGTACTGGTAAGACTAGTCGCATCAGATGTTGTTGAGCGAAGGCAATAGGAATGGAGTGGTGGCTAGAACCGTCTCTTTCCATTTACCAAGTGCGTTTTACGTAGCCTTACAAAAGCTCATGGTGTTTATGTGACTTTCATAGGATCAGGTAGCCGGACGCAGGCAAAGAAGCGGGAGGAGCCAGAGCGTTCACTTAGCTTTCGGAGCCTTTTGTTACGGCCCTTGAGCTGAAGAGTAGGTGCGCCTTGCTGGGAACCTCATGATACGCTGGCTACTAGAAGCGGTAATCAGTTGAAACCATAGCACTGGGGACAAATTTGCGGCTCATGAAAGTGTACAGGTTGAAACCGAAGTTTGGAGATCCCATAGGCTTGGACAAAATCCTTCGGATCATCGCTCGGGGGCTCAGCCACAACGGCGATGAGCATTTTCAGCGGGGAGTGTTCGAACGATGGAATGATGATTCTAGATCTCGCGTCGCATAACCTTCAATTCTAAAATTCCTTTTCACTACCTCAAGTCCCCTCTCACAGACCAAGCTCACTAGCCCCAGCGATTCTCTTCTCTACTAGGCAAATAGGGACCGACGTCTCCGCTCCTCCTTCTCAAAACGGTCGACACCTGGAATGGATGGGACCTCCTGTCGCGTTTAGCATCCACGCCAACGCTCAAATAGGAACTCTGCAGCCAGCTCAAGTTCTATTCATGGACCTGGCATATCAGACCTCTTATTGTAGAATAGCTGTACAGGGGAACAATAGTCTATATAATCCCAATGTTCCCTCGCTTTAAGACGCAGTTCATTATTCCGATCAACACCACACCTTAGTCAAAAGATCGAAAAGGCTGCTTGACATCTAGCATCAGACCTCAGTTTGCAATTATCCTAACCATACCGCTATCTCAAAATGCAACTCTCCGCTGCTCTTACTTTCTTCTCAATCTCCTTCGCTCTTGCCGCACCAGCAACAGAGAAGCGTGATGCTCAAATTGCTGTAGGTTTCGAGAATGATCGGCTGTGCATTAGCCAAAAGCTAATGGAGACTTTTAGGGCTGCAGTGTCGCTGAAAACGCATGCATGTTTGCGGACGGAGTGGCCATCTCCTGCGACCCAGCGACTCCAGTAAGCGGTACTCATTGCGTTTATCGGACTGCGCTGACAATTCTTCTTCTAGTGTCCTGCCGATCAGGCTTTATGCACTGTGACAAACCCGCCATACGCGAATTGCCAGGGATTTTAGACGATTTTATCGCAGAAGGAGAGAAGGAGGGCGGTTAAGGTGTGAGAGATAGCGGCTAATGTAGGGGAGAGCAAGGAAAAGAGATACCGAGAGTTGGTGTGGCTGTGAGATGTTAATTTATATGACTACATGTACTTGTAGATATGCTGAAAATTTCTGTACAAAACTTTTCTCACTGTCTCGTGGTGTTCTACATTATTCTCGAAGAATAAAAGCTGACCACAAATTTGTTTGTTTGTGTGTCCTTGCGGATGATGATTGATTTTACCTCATCAGCTAGAGAATGTCAGCCGAGTCTCTTTTCAGAAGCATTGCGAGAATACAATGTGTAATGTCTGGTAAATTTGCCGGAGCGCGTTGCGCTATACCACTGCAACTTGAAATGTCTTCACGGCCGGCAGAAACGTCTTTGACTCGTGTTTGGCAGCGCTTTAGCAGCATACTTTAGCTGGCTTAAAATAACTTGAATGATAAAAATACCAGCAAGTGGGTTAAGATAATGCGTATATAGAATTCCTCCAAAAGTTATTCACTGAGTCGACAACTCAGGCCATTGAGGGTCCCACGTTTCGAAGATAGTGTCCAAATCCATATCAAGATCATAGGGATTGACTCCAAACTGTTTCAAGGTTCTATTAGCAAGACACCGCTCGACCTATCGGATCTTCAACTAACCTCGGGGTAATCGCTGTCCAGCCATTCTGATACGGGGAAGAGTGGTATATCACTATGACTACCAGTTTGCATCATCTAGTGGTATTTGTCAACTCAAAATGAAACATACTTTGAGCTACTAGATGAAGTGTTCTGAAAAGGCTGACACGTCTCGAAACAAGGAGAATGAAGTGATTCTTACGCTAATCGGTTCTCTCGGATCTACAGTGGTTGGAATATACTCGTTTAAAAGAGAGGTTTGTTGTCTCCCAATGCGCTTATAATGCAGATCCAAAAACCTTTGCGCAAGGGATTGTTTGGCTGTTTGACGAGACTCTTTTGCTGAATGTATCTTGAGCAATAGAATAGACGCGAACAGAGTGATAAAGCACCAAGGTTCTGCAGAGGAAGGGCGGAGATATGTGTCCTCCATAAATGGAAGACATTTCTCGATAGCTTCGATGGTAGGTTCTGAGCCAGTCGTAATGATGCTGGTCAAGTCTGCTTATAATGTCAGAGTCCCGAAAACATGCTCGTCTATACAAAGTAATAAACATTGCTTGGTAAATGTCAAAAAAACTGAAGATACTAGGAAGGAATTTAGGAAAGATACTACCGACCTTCGTGCTGCAGAACAGTGATGTGGGTAAGAGTCAGCGAAGCTAGCAAGGCATCATTTCTGAGCAGGGACAGAATCTGAACTCCTGATCCTGTTAACTTATCGTGTAAGAGAAGGATGTCTCTCGAAGTATCATAACAAATAGTTTCTGAAAGCCGATATCTGCCGTTGGGTCTCTGGAGGTACGGTCGATGCAGAGCTAGAATACATTCCTTCAGTTGGAAATGCAGGAATGAATAGGCAAGAATGGGTAGCTTTGAGCCATTCCTCTCCTGCGCCTCTTCAAAATGCCAAGACGGGAGAGCATCTAGCGCTTCCATAACGAGATGAGTGTATCGCAAGATATCGTCGTACTTGAGGGTCTTTGAAAATTTAGCGCTAAGCAAGCGTTGAGATATTTCGAGACGTAATGACCAGCTACGAGAGCTATGATATTGGTAAGAAGCATTGGTATACTCATATGTTGGTTTTGATATAGGGCTATCTTTTGATCTTTCTCCGAAGTCCTTGTCGTCAACATTTGTAGGAGGAGCAACATCAGCATCAATGTTGTGAAGCAAAGTAGGAAGGCCAAATTCGAACGCGTTCTGAAGGTCTAACTCACAAAGGACGGCCCAAATCCGTCGTTTCATCTCTCTCATGTAAGGACTATCGACGGTCGAAGATGAGTCGCGATGTAGCCCATCTATGATTGCATTTTGAACCAAAGAGCCAGTCTGTTTCCAGTAGCTCTTCTTTCCGACCATGTTTAATCGTTTCGCAAGATAAAGTAAACACGACACCTGGTAGTGCACGAGCTTATGATGCTTTGGACTTTGTTGCTTTGACCAGTCATCACACATAGAGATCCACCGCAATGGCATGGTTTGATACTGGACTGGGATAGACGTGGAATTATTGGAGCTGGCGTAAGTACAAGCGGATATGGATAAGATAGCCAAAATAAGCGCCGTCATCGTAGGATAGCGAGTTCGTCCAGGTATCCAGAAGTTGGTATATTGTCTCTGAAATGTCGGAACATGGACAATTCGATGGAGCTGTTCTAGATGATCGAGATAGAACGAAATCAAGGCGTCCGTAACCTCTTTGGGAGGGAGAAGACTCTCTAGGGACACCTCATCCTGAGAAGGAAAATTGGATTTCCAATAAGTTTTGTCAGGCTTGTGCTTTCTAAGATATACCCCAAGAGGTTTCCAGTATTGATCAACAGTCTCTTTGACGAGGGGAAAGAGTTCTGGAATCTATCAGAATTATTAATGGATTTGACAGAGAACTTGGAAACGTTGCATCCTCACTTCATCAAAGAATCGGAATAGAGAATGCTGGCTATAATATATTCGTGGAGATCGTCTACTCGGATCGGTGGGTTCTCTATCGCTGGAGTTAGGTAAGATTGGGGAAGAATCAACCCTGGCATCTGGTGGTCGTGTTGTTGGACCAGATTGAGCGTGTTCTATAGCGCGTGAGGGTTCTGAGCTTGGGTCGTGGAGAGCTGGGCTCTGGGCTTCTTCAAGCTTCCCATTTAGCAGGACAACCTGATCAGACTCGGTATCATCTATGATTACACGCAGGTTTTTCGTGTGGTCGCCTTTCTCATGCTGTTCGTGGATCTCAGAAAGCAATGCCCTCAGCTGGGCGATCTCTGCTTGAAGATCTCGAATCTGATCACTATTGTGTTGCCCTTGCTGCTCGATGGCTCGGCTCAATGTAGGTGATGGTTGTGTCGGTTCTGTCTCGAATGAACACCGTTCTGGTCTTCCTGTCCTGATACATCTCCGACATGGCGAATTTCGGTCGCAAGATAGCTTGGTCGGATTATTCATTAGCAAAGGTAGGTTGACTTAGAACCAGAGTGAGCAAAAGACAACACACCTTCTGCTTCCTGCATTCTACGCAACTCAATCGGACTCGCTTCTTTCGGCTCTGACTTCGTCTTCCGCTGGGAGCGACAGCTTGTGCGGGCATTTCGGAGCTCTCAAGGTTAGAGCCTGATGATAGCATTCTTCGAGCCTTTCCAGAAGTACGTTGATTTTAACGATACGCCTTTCACCTTCAAAAAGACCCTGAAATTAGCTTGGTAGGTTCTCTGAGAGAGAGAGAAGAGAAAAGAAACCGGAACTAAGCAGGATCGCCGATTGGCCAATCTATCTATCATTCAGCGCGCAACGAAGGGCTTTCAGGGGGAGGGGATCAGCAATTCTCCCATTGTATTGGGGCTTTTGCAATGTTGAAAGGTAAGTGCATGATGAGAAACTTGGATTATTACCACCTGCTATTCTATGGTTCCCACTTTCATTCTCTCAGGTCGATAAGTGTGTGCCGAGGAAAGCGCTGTCTTGCAGTGAACTCCGACTATCTCCGACTCAATATGATTTCTAGCAACTGTCAAAGTCTTCGACTGGGAGATGAACTCGGCGAACTCGGAGATGACAACTGCAAATGCGGTCAACGATTGACGAGATCCATGTCTAGCTATGATGAAAAGGTATAAATAATCTGCTCATTTAGTCTTTCCTATCTGCGCAAATTTTCTTGTCGTACACCTCATTCCCCATATTCCATCACTCTACTTCGTATTATTGTAGGCTATTCGTCCCCACCACTATCTTGCTGTCGTTATGTCTTCACGGGCAACAAATACCGTTCTCGATATTAAGCCAGAGTCCGACCTGGAATCAAAACCAGACAGTGTTTCTGGCGATGAAGTGCTAGAAGATAGGGCTGTCGAGAAGGCACAACAGGCCGTGCCTCAATTCCCCGAAGGTGGCATCAAGGCTTGGTTGGTTGTGCTGGGCTGTTGGTGTACTTCATTTACCTCGTTTGGATATGTTAATTCCTTTGGGTAAGTCAACACTAAATGGACAAAGCGAGTGCACGACTTCGGCGGCTGATGATTTTATGCTGCCCAGAGTCTACGAGACGTACTATCTTCAGACTTTCCTCTCGGATTACTCTCCGTCCACCGTTGCTTGGATTGGTTCTATCCAAGCCTTCGCCCAGTTCTCGGCCACATTGATCAGTGGTCCAGTGACAGATCGATATGGAGCAATGGTACGATTGAATCTGACCGAGTAGTTATGGCCCTTATATGTGCCATGTTCAATGTTGGGCAAACCTTACTGACAAGTAACGTTGTTTCCTAGGTTGTTATCTGGCCTTTTTCTCTCTTGCTTGTCATCGCCATGATGTTGACCAGCCTTTGTACGGAATTCTATCAGTTTCTCCTCTGCCAGGGAATCCTTCTCGGCATTTCCTCAGGCCTGATCTTCGCTCCAGCGCTCTCGGTTGTTGGTCAATACTTTTTCAAGAAACGAGCTATGGCAATGGCCTTTGCGTCGACTGGCTCTCCCATCGGTGGCATCATCTTCCCCGTCATAATGACAAATTTGCTCCAGAATCCAAACGTCGGGTTTCCTTGGGGTCAACGCGTTTGCGCTTTCCTGAGCCTCTTTCTACTCGCCATAGCTTCCGTCACTATTCGTCCGACTGGAATGAGAAGAAAGGGTAATTTCCTTTTGCTTGGAGCTTTTCTAAAGCCTGCATACTCCCTCCAGGTCGCAGCACTGTTTATGGTTGTTCTCGGAATTTGGACTCCTTACTTCTACCTCGCGGAGTATGGCTTGGCCCACGGAATGACACCTAAGCTTGCCTCCTACTTGTTCGCTATGATCAACGGGGGCTCGTTCGTGGGGCGTATGCTTGGTGGTACTGTTGCTCAGTATCTTGGCCAATTCAATGTCATTACCTTTGCATGTTACAGCTCCGCTATATTGCTATTCTGCTGGCTAAAGATTTATACATCTGCTGGACTAATCGTGCTGTCCGTTCTATTTGGAGCGACAAGTGGTATTGTCATAGCATTAATGATGTCGACTGTGGCGCACACGGCAGATCATCCAAGTAAGGTATGTCCGCGAAGTCATTCTGTCAGAGGGCGTGTTAGCTGTACTACCTTATCGACTCTGTCTAACAGGCTATACAGATTGGCACTTATGTTGGAATGTCAACATTTGTTATTGGGTTTGCTGGCCTGGCCGGAACTCCAATCGCTGGTGCTTTGATTCATTCCTATAGGGGATACACTCCGGCTATCTCATTCAGTGCGTCTGTTATTATGGCTGGTGCTATTATCATCACCTTCGCACGATATGCATATTCTAAACACCAATTCATCGCCTAAGGGAACCAGGTCTCATAAAGCGATATGCGACACACCCGCGGTGATCATTAAAATGTCAATTTCTGTTGAAGTGAGACAAGTGAACAGTCTGTAGAAAAGCTTGATCAGTTTAAGCAAAAGCATAGACTTACACTGCGTAAATAGAAGGTCTCTCAACTCTGGTATTATAGACAATGCATAATGGCATACTTTATTGCGATATCCTTCTAGAAAGGAGTAATCGGGAAAAATTCATCCTTGATAAGGAAAGTTTGAAGGCTCGACAATAATGACATTAAAATAAAATGAAAATGTCTCTTTGATAGCCGAGCTTGCGGGCCGGAGATTGACTTTTCTCTCCCTTAAGAGGTCATCGCGATATTCTAAAAATTTTGTGATAATATCATCTGAACGCTTGCCTATCTCCTCACGAATATTTTTGGGTCGTATTTCCCCGCTGACGGAACGATAAGTAGTTTTCCTCCGTGCAAATCAAGATCATCGAAAGAGTTAAGCACTTCGTGCCGAAGAAGCAGACCGAGGCCTGCGCAGAGCTAAAGGTGTGCCTAGGTCGGGTATTGGAGATCTGTAAGATGAGATGGTGCGTGCGTGCATGTGGAGGGTGTTCGGAGATGGGAAGGATCGAGTCTGGGTTGGTTAAGAAGATGTAAAGAGAAGATTGCAGGGCGAACCTGTAAGATGGTGGTACCTGAAGTGGTCGATGAGGATGAGAAGGATTGAGTGCATGCTTGGTATAAGAAGAAAGAGGTTGCTGGGCTGAGAGCTGCGGTCGAGGCTAGGTAACAGAAGTCGTAACTTATCTGATTGTTAGTAATAGAATCTGCTTGGCGTATATTCAACGCACCACAACTTCTTACACTCGGCCTTTGGTGGCGATATTTGATGATCGGGACGGGAAGAATTGGGTGCGGCTTGGACAAATGTTGTAGACGTGACCGTGTATGTCTGGTGTGTGTGTGGAGGGAGGATGAGATGAAAAGGTGATAGGGCTAGTAGCCGCGATGGCGGTATTATGAGTGGTCGGACCGGTCGAATCGTTGTGGTAGTCCGAACTGGAGGATATATGCTGGGGTTAAACAGAAGTCGTGAGCGATAGAGAGAGGAGAATGAGAAAGAGGTTGTAAGCTAGCAGCTGCGGTGGCGGTATTCGAAGTGTTTGATCGTGGGTGTGAGTTGGATAAATGTCATAGACGTCACGCTTGCGTGTCTGGTGGTAGAGGAGGAGTAGAAAGAAGAGGAGTCGGTTTCTTGCTGGTCAGGGAGGTAGGGTAGCATATGAGGAAGATAAAAAAGGGAGAGTAAGAAGGAAAAAGGTCGTAGGGATAGTAGCCGCGATGGTGGTAATTAAATTGGTCTGACGGGATAGGACTTCTTAGGTGCATGTTGAGTAGATGTTGTTGACGTCGAGGTCGTTTGTCTGGAGCGTAGAAGAGAAGGGAGAAGTAGAATAGCGAAAAGATTGTAAGGCTAGCAGCCACGGTGGTGGTATCCGGATGGGTGATCGACAAGGGAGACGACGTTAAATTGTAAGCAATCTGATGGAAATAATCAGCGGGATTTTCGTGGCCCCTAGCAAGTGTACGAATGTACAGAGCAAGGCTACCCAAGGGTTCCTTAGGCTTGACTGAGCCACCACCCAGAACGTACGGCAAATGTGATGATCGGGGGTAGTATTTGGATCCCTCTCCATAATCCGTCAACCTGAAGATCCTGGATATCACTGTGATTTGACTGTGCCAGCTTCTAGCCTCAAGCGGTGAAGAATCGTATGAAATGTTCAAGCATAGTAGTCGTAATATCTGACAAGAGGGGGTCACTAAATCGTCCGCATCTTTGATGATTTTCTCTTTCAGAGTAGTGCTCATCTAAACACAGACACGGGGGCATGAGTCATTCAACAGACGGTTGCCGAAGCTCAGTGTTGATGTGTCCATTGGCGAAAAACCCCTGTGGAATATCGGTATTGTGAACTTATTGATGGTCACGTTTAAGTTTTCAAGGCGACAATACCTAAAATTTGTTAGGTGAGAGGACCTTCGGATCAGTGGAGCGCCTCAACAGTCCGCCTCAGCAGTCTGCTGACGAATATCACTCTTTTTGGTGACAATTCTATCCTAGTATAGGAGCAACACCTGTCACGTACGTACACCAGTTTTATGAGAGCGCAATCACCACCATTCTGAGAGAGCTGGGTAATAAATAGGCTGCCTAGCCGAAGGTGATACCGATGCTAGTATCAAAGCTGGAGCTGTTACTATCACTGTTATCAAAGCTGTTGCTAGAGCCTTCCAACATCTCCACTAGAGAAAAAAGATCTGAATAACGCGGGATTGTCATGAAAAGTCATTATCAAAGCTCTAATACTGAGTGAATTTATAAAAGCCCCGATCGGAGGACATCGCTTCCTAAAATTATTTTTCGTATTCTGTACCCTCGATGAAATCTTACCACACGCAACCAATGAGCCTACATATAGACCCTACACACCAGAGTAGGTGGATCGAAGCTGGAAACGTGAGCATCAGGCCTGTCAGTCAGGTCAAGAGCCAGAACGTACTTCTCGGGGGAGCAAACACCGGCGGAAGAGGAGGAAGGATCAAATCGTTTCTGAAAGCAGAATTCTTGCATTTGGGTTGAGCCTCAACCGGATCCTGCGCCAATACTTGAACGTACTGGATCGATATCGCCGAGCCAGGCATCCCATTGTGCCCAGTCGATGATTTCGCCATTAGCAGTATCAAGCCAGTAGTCTTGAGCTAGAATGGCATCTGTATCTAGATTCATCATGTCGGCCGCTCCATTGGTAAAAGAACCGTCGTCTAGAGTATCACCGAGCCAGAATGCATCATCTCCAGTCCGTGCGCTTCCTTGGATATGGGTTGCATTTTGCTTTTTCATTGGATATTCTTGCGGGTGAGCTTCAGGTAGTACTTCTGCTGACCTCAGGTTCTCATCTGGCCATGTTGCGTGTGTGTCCTTGGTTCTTAATCCCTCTTTTTCGTCAGGGATCTCTTGTCTCCTGCTCCTGGCGATTGCCATTTCTCTCCTTATTTTAGCTTCTTCCCGTTGTTCTCGAAGTTGGGTAATGTACTTTGGCGGATCGGGAATTGTCATTCTGTCTTTCGTTAGAGCGGCTACCCGAGCATTAAATGCTTTTAAACAAAGATTTCCAACAGCCGCATAGATCAGCTTTTTGAGGTTGAGCAGCATTTCTAAATTGTTTTCATAAAGACTGTCAATGAGTCGCCAAGTCTTCGTAGCGTCTGGATGAAGAGGATCGGCTCGGAGTGTGTCGAGGATGTGGATGATAGCATGCCATTGGATGAAGTAGGGTATGTTCCAAGCAAATCGTCGGAGCTGCGGGCTTGATTGCATCATGTTGTACTGCTCTAGAAGTTGAACGACAATGTTCCAAACGAATGCCTTTTCCGAAGCAGGAACCTGGTCCAGGTGAGCCCATCTGCGTGGATGATGTGCTATGAATCTAATTAGGTTTGTTGATAAACGGCCGCCGAGTAGGGTCAAAAGTTGCAGTGGCTGAGATGGATCGCAGAATCGTAGGTATTTTGACTCGATCATGTCTTCAATTTCCTTAATGAATCCATCTTTCATCGTCAAATCATCCATGGCAACGTATTCATCAGATGTAAACCCAGCCTTGTGTGTCTTTCGCATGCTGGACATTTGGGTAGAAGCAAAACTTGCCAAATCCGATCTCAACATGCACCATATCATCTCTGTTGGTCTAGTCGATTCAGAAGCAGCTTCCGTCATTGCCGGATATAGATCGATATCATTAATGTTCGCAGGCTTTCTGGGTGTAGTCTCATCCAGTTCGAAATTTCGAAATTTAGCCTGACCACTGAGTTCAGCCGCGCGAAAGTCATGCATTCGTATCTGCCACCAAATGCGTCGGCGGATTTCGGTTTCAAAAGGCGATAATCCTAGCAATGTGCCATCAAGGCGCATCCCCATACCTTCTGCAACACGAATGGCCACCCCAGTAAGACTCCATACAGCGCGCGCATCGTAGGTGTTTCGGATAGAGAAAATATGAAGCACCAGTGCTTGCAAAACAACAATGCTGGTGCTGCTCATGAACCTTGCGCGTGATAAGGCTGCTTTTGTGGCAGCCACGTAGCGGGGAAGTAGAACGGCTCGGGCCTCTCCTAATATTTCATGGCATTCATCTTCTGTAAGGGACAAAATAGCCGTACTATATATAGCGAACATGAGCGCTTCAAAGCCTTTTGGGATAAGCTCCATATTAGTGACTGCCTTTTCAATTGCAGACTGTAAGCTTGGTACGTGCACCAATTTTGAAAGAGGATTAACGTTCTCACGGAACGCCTGCCACAGTTGATGGACCACCTCTGCGGATGGGTGGGAGAGTGCAACGATGGGTGTGTTCCAGCCAAGAACATACGAAAAGTCATTATCGGGAGTTTCATCGTCACTTTCATCATTTGTCGAATCTTCTCCTAGACCGTTCTCATCGCCATGAATCTGACCATATAGTAAGTATTTGCATACCGGCTAGAGGGTCTTGTAGTAACTATGCGATGAATGACGTACCTCATCTGCAACCCTCGACCACAAACTGCTGTTGGAGACTTAGCTTCGATCGTCAGAATCGACCGATGGTGCTTACTTGTCTACGAACTTTGTGCCACTATGTCCATGTAATAGCTGAGGCTTAAAGATTGTTTCCTGTGGTTCGGACATAATTATGCCTAATGTTGGTAGTCGCTGTTCGACTTCAGGCATCCTAGAGTCAGTCATTGTATGATGATGCTCCGTTTCTGAAGTGCCAGACACTTTGTTGGGATCGATGCCTCTCTCCTGAAGTAACGCTTCATAGCGTTTTAGTCGTTCAACGACTAATTCATTCTTTGGGAATTTTCTTTTCCTTCGAGCTGGTTTAGGTGGGATAAAAATGCATTGCACATTGTGTCTAACGCAAGAACCACATGGGTTTTGTTTGTCACACTTGACTTTCCGCTTATAGCAACGGTCGCAGGCGAAATTAGACTTTGTAGGCGATGTTCTCAGCAAAAGTTCTGAGGCGTTCATGGCGGTCAAAAACCGCAATGTGAGCCTGAAGGAAAGTGGTGAAATATTTTAAATGATCTTTAATTGCATCAGGAATTCTGGCTAGTAGATGGCAACAAATCTTGTCTGGATAACTGTAGTGAGGGTTTACATCGTCACCAATGGAGCTCGAGAATCAGAAGATAGCGATGCTGCGGATAAATAGTCAGGCTTCAATGAAGTGGTCTTGAATCATGATGAAATTGAAGAAACTCGGACGAAATGAGAGTCTCCGATTGGCTGGGTTGTTTAGCTTGGGAGCCGAGCTTTCAAATCCCGAGCCGAACCAGTGTCTCTTTTCCTCATTCAGTCTCTGCTAAAGTGCATATCACTGGGTGATAGAAGGTATAGAGGCCTTTACGTCTTCAAGCTCGAAATAGCGAAGGGATTTTCAAACTTTCACCATTCCAGTCTCTATGTAGGGACCTATACAAAGGGGAGCATATTCTAACGCTCATACGGTTATTGAATGTAGTGAGTCGCCAGGAATCCATACTTTGCCACTCTGGTTCGTTTCTTTGGTACGTTCTAAGCAAAATTTGTCTGAAAATTTCGAATACATTAGTATTGGCAACACATAGCCCTTTGTGCCCTTGCTAGGTCTCAAGGTCGGCCTAGCGCGAGTCTCTATGCCAGTCTTAGAGCGTGACCTCTCTGCTTGGGTTATTTCGACTGATCCAAATGTGAGAGTCTATATGAGGGCAACAAACGCAATAATGGGGTTGATAGACCTTATACGTAGCATATCATACCAGAGACCTCGTCGGGCCAAGACAGCCAACCCTCAGAATTTCCAAGCTTAACGAATCCTACCCTCTACGTCAACCACGCTGGACATTATGAGCATGCGGCTGTGAAAGGGCACACGTGAAATCTTGGGCCACAGTGTCAGCCGACGGGCGGATGTCTCTTGTCGGCGGTGATGACTGCAGGGAGAGGCAAAGTCATCCACCCATGACTATTGAAAGCTAATGCACATCTTCTTGGGGGCTCCTTGCGCCCGAACTCACTTCGAAACCAGCATGTTTCGTCCTAGGGGACCCGAGACGAGGTTCTGTACGAGAAGTGGCCTGTCGATCGGCTTGCCAAGAGCATTACATGCAGGTGCCTCTGAAAGATTCACTACTCTCGCCGATTACTATCACCTGTGTAATCTGGGATCCGGTCTTTGGGAGGCTAGAAGTAGTTAGACTCTTAGGAGTCAATCTACCGTGAGGCTCTTTCTCCACCGAACCAGTTGTCGCTCTACGACTTCTGTCAAGCGATATGCTCATTATCGTCTATACAATAGGATAAAAGCGCGCTAAACCTAAACGAACACTGTTTTCGAGCTCGCGAACAAAATTCGTCTGCTCGCCAAAATAGATAGAAGAACAAGGAATTATATACAACCCCTCGCGTTTACCACCTCTGTTTGACAACTTCGTTATTGAACTGAACCTGACAACGTCTCTCTAGCATCTTAGGGATGGATCTTACATGGCCTTACGTTCCTTGAATCTATGATAACACGATCATGTATAGGGTGCCCATTACATTACCCGGTCTTCAAATCATATTCTTAAGGAAACTAAAAATCAGCGCGAGACCCTTCTGCTACCTATTTCAATGCTTGATAGCGTAGTATTTAAATCAACCATAAACACTCGGACAGGTAGAAAAAGTTTCTTCCCTCTGATTACAATCCTAACTTTGACTTCGTTTCAAGCTCCTTTTCAATGGGCCCACACAAGCTTATGTACAGGTCGAGAATCATAAGCAAGCTAGTCGCAAGAAGCTATGCTGATAACGACTCTAATTTGGCCCGTCTATAGGTAGATGAATATCCAAATGACTTCTATCTGCCGCATCAGAGATGGTTCCATGATCTGCAGGCTGGAAGGACTCAATCATCTTTGCCCCGTGTCAAGCCACAGTATTCGAGGTGCTGCTATCGGCACATCGATCGCAAGCCATAAAGATCGTCCTACGAAGTCGCAAGGTCAACGTGGAAGACGTTGGAGGTTTCCAAAGAACGCCAAAGAGCAGGGTCGTCATTCCCGTCAACGCTACAATGGTGGAACGGGCTTCAGTATCAGGCCTCGACAAAAGTATAAACATTTTATACTGAACAACTAATTGTTACCGTTGTCTTCGTTACAAAGCTCGACTGCGAATGGAGAAAATTAAATCTTTTCTCGGCAGGGTGCTAGAGTATTATGTTCTTGATCTGAATAGAGAACATCATTTGCGCTGTCAAACAGCCTAGTTCTCTTTATGTCAACAGATCTCTCCTGCTTTTTACATATTACGTCCACCAAAGTTTTGTACTGATCCCAGTTGCTGATTTGCTGCAGCTCAATATAAGCCACTGCTGAGGGAGTTCGAAGAATGAAAGCTTTTATACTTAAGGATCTGCAGTAATAACATGTTTCAAACTCTAAAATGTCGAATTTTCCTGTTCTCTGTGAGACTTTCACCATCCTAATGTGTACCGCTCCACCGTGGTTATTGGTTCGACTTGTACTTTGTTAAAGAAAGGAAATGATGCGAAGTCTTTGATAAAACTGCATCGATCCGTCTCGGATATGCTCATGCTATCGCCCGCAGCCTCAAGAGCATATCCCCTTCCCTCAGCATTAGCCCGGTCCTCGAGAATAGCACATTGTCTGGGGTCTCTTCCTCCAACCATTTGCCTTCTCCGATGTCCACGACATACCCAACTCGCTCTATGTCTAAAATGAGGTGAGATGAAGAAAGACATTCAAACTCTATCACTAAGAGCCTTTTCGAGTCTGTTCCCCGGGAACATGGAAAGAGGGATGAGGCGTCGTATTGCAACATAACGTGTAGGCCAGGGGAGATGATGTCGATTGAGCCGTCGTACGCTGTATCAATGGTAATATCAGTAATCTCTCCGGGTTGCAGATAGATTTTTGGGAAACTATTGGAAGATTGAGAGATGGTCGATAGAGATGATGATGATGATAATGATGGTGGTGGTGGATCACAGGTGTTGCTTAGCTGAGGAGAGAGAAGGGGTTTTTGCTGCAGTTCAAGGCGCAATTGCTCATCCAGTTCGAAGTGTGTGGCATCTTTAAGACTTGTCCTGGACCTTCGGTTCGATGTAATGGCGGGTTGGGGCGGAGTGCCAGATGAATGGAGAGTGTCGGGAACCTCGTCCCGGGTTTTCTCCATGCTCGTGCTCAAGAGCACTGCCTTTCCGTTGCTTCTTCCAGGGCTCGAACTATTATCCGCAGTCTCTCTCTTGTACGCTGCTGAAGCTCGCAGTGTACTCTGAGAGCGTTGCGAGCCAGCCGATAGTATAGAAGGCGTCATTGTCCCTAATAAGTCAACCCTGCTCTCCATTGGCTCTAAGCGCCTTGGAATTTTTGTGACGCCTAGATAATCACATAACCTGTTATCAATGGTTTGAGTATATGCAGGAAGTAGAGCCTGTATGTTGTCGACCATAACCGCGCCTCGTTTGCTAGCCATTGAGACTGATAATGAATCAGGCCATTTCCAGCTTTCGTACAGCTTGCCGTGTGTGCTAGGGATAAAGTAGCGACCATGAAGTTTCAATAAGAGGTGGCAGAGATAACATGCGCTTTTACTTGAGCATATGACGCGAGGACGCTGGCTTTCGGGAATCTGCTCGTAGTAGAGAAGGAGTTGGATTTCAGCATGTAAGCGTGAGGTTTCACAAAGGCGCGATTTGATAGATTCTAATGTTTTCGGCAACTTTTCTCTGCGGAGATTAGCAACTTTTAGGAGCATTTCCTGCGTGCAGCTGGTTTCGATGAGCTCGTCCATATTCGAAGATATTGATATCGAGTGTCGTTGAGCTTTTTGTTGAATGTTGATAAACTTGGTAGAGATCTTTGCGAAGGCTCTGTACTTTCTAGCTACCCTGAGAAGTTCTTGGCAGCTTTCGCTGTATTGGCTGATTTTCCTCAATTTGTCCAGCAACGATTCTGTTGTATGCTCATTCCAGATACCTGGACTGGACGGAATTTGTCTGAGATAATGTTCGTGTTTAAGGAGGATCTCATGTAACTGTCTGACAAGATCGAGAACATGGCTGTCAGCCTGAGGGGATCGCGCCTCATTAGGTTCTAATTCTTCGAGACAGTTGAATAGCATTTGAACACCGTCGATGTCCCTCGTTAGGTCCTGAAACCAAGTTCGGTCACCAATGTTCTGCAAAAGAACCTTGGCAGACTCTAGCCTCTGAGTCAGTGTAACTTTGTCTCTAGTTTTCCGAGACACTGCATGCCGGGATCGAAGGCGAGAGAGAATACGTCGCCGATTCAGGGACAGGACCACTTTGAACAGATTTTCATAGTTTTCAGAGCGATTCACTGTCAGCACAGATTCAGCAGGTTACAAACTTGGTATTAAGGAAGAATCAGACCATCAATAGCTTCATTTTGGAGAATTCGAGATATTTCCTTCAATCCAGTAAGAAGATTCTCATGGGTCCCGGTATTTGCGGCGAAACAAATTTGTAAGCAACTGTTTTGAATATCTTCCTCTATACAAAACGCTAACACACGGAGTGGATCGTCAGACCAGGCACACAAAAAAGCCAGTTGTTTTACGATTAGATTCTCATGCTTGAACGGTATTGTCCTACCAGGCCGAGGTTCTTGTAGCTTTGGCCCATCATCGGATGTGTTGACGCTCGGCTGCTCAGGCAAATTATTCACGAGACCTAGAAGAACAATCTTTAGAGCAAGGAGGTCAACAGGGCTTGCTATGTATTGTGACATTGACTGATCGATAGAGGTGGAAATTAAAAGGCGTAAAATCTTTCGCTTTCGATGAAGATGGAGCGGGGCAAGGTGATTCTTTTCGTTGGCTATTGGTCAAAAACTTGCAAGGATAGCTCTTAAGATCCACAAGAGCCTTCCCGATGAATGGCAATAATTCTGGTAGATATTGAATAAGATTCATATCTTGACTCGAGTTTTTCTTGTTTTTCTAACACTTGACAGATATTATATAGAACAACGTGGGAGCTTAAGAAAGCCGGTTCCTTCAGCCTTTCTATACGGCCTTACCGCCTGCCCTTAGCGTCTCGTCGATGTAGTCACCCACGAAGGAGGAAAATCGAAATGTAGTTTCAGTTGAAACCAAACATTACATTTCCAATTTTTGGTATGGAGATAAGCATGGCTTGGTCCTTTCTAGATAGATAAATCCGAGGTGTTATAAAGGACTATCGGACGATCCCTGCCTATGGGATTGTATTGATCGAGGGCATCATTTCCTACACGCAAATGTGGAATTACTTACACTAGGTCATCATTGACTAGAGAAGGTAAGCTTCGGCTGTAACGGTGATTGAGCGGAAATATTTCGAAGGCGTAAAAGACACGTATTGGATCCCATCAATTAATATATCTGGAGCCTAAATCCCAATGCTCTTAACTCTTGTGGTGATTAGAAACTTCAAGGTCTTGTGCACATAGGGCAGACGCCGTCTAAGAAGCTCGAGCAATGTACGAAGCAGGGCTTAAGCCGACGGAACCAAAAGCAGGGGTCTGTACGAACGACAGGGACTTGCAAGATGCTAAGACACTCGGAGAAACGGAGAGCGAGATACAAAAGAAGAGAGGCGAGACACGCCGAGGAAGAGGTAAGGGGAAAGAGAGACAGACAATGTCAGGGGTCGATGCAGCATGGGTGTGGGAGATCCGAAATACTCTACTGAGTAGGCTATTTACAACAGCTATCACGAGCGGTACGGATACCACAAGTAAGCGTTTAGACGAAGTGACCTTCGCGGTGGATCGAGCTCATCCCGAGAGGACGAAATCACGTTCGGAGACTATTAATGTGACACACGATGGGGAGACTAGACCACTTAGTAGAGGATCGATTTAGAGTAGGATAGACCTAAGAGGGGCGACTTTTGGTGAAGGCACTAGATATGCACTTAAGCTTGTACCAAGCTTTATCTCTTTCCAAAGGTAACTCTTTAACAACGTTGAACAAAGAACAACGTCGCATATGAAGCAAGACGATCGTTTCCGAGCTTTTACATGAGGCTTTCGTTAGACGAGATCACCCCCCAAATTGATCACCTGGAGAGCCTCTTACGTATTGTTGAGATTCGCGAAGCCGTAGCTGATAGTGTTTTTTATATGCAACCAAAAGCTTGGATAGTTGCATGTGGATTCAGTTTCGCAGGGTCGGTAAGATAGGTGTAGAAAATTTGTAGCGGGTTAGCAAAGAGCTCACTTTGCGAACGCTAAGGCGGCTCCACAGCGCGAATAACAGGATTACAAAAGAAAGAGTAATACTACTCTCAGGCGGCTGATCCGGACTCTGGAATCCTCATAATTTAAATCCCTTTCGACGGGCTTGAAGTAAGCTCTAGAACCTAGCCGGCGCGCTGAGTAGACGCCATACTGGCTGGAACATTTCCCGCGATAAAATGTACACGCAATGAACCTCGCGCCCAATTGGTTCTCCATCACAGAGATGTGAGAGCGTGAGAGCATTGTAACATCGTTTGACAGACCGCTTACCTGCAGAAATCGCACATTATCCTGGGGAAGAAAATAATTATGGTGGTAAAAGAGACAGAAGAGCAAGAAGCATTGATGAAAGGACGGACAGGAAAATCCAAAATCATTGAGCTCTGCACAGCCCTAGTCGACGAGAAGATAACTACATTGAAGCACATATAGATTTGAGGCTGAGCAGAATCGACGAGCTCGCAATGTTAGAAAACTTAGAGGCACCATGATTGTCTATCCCAAGAGGTTTCAAACAAGAGGTAAATTACACCAACTATAGTGGTTGGAAAACCTTATCCAGCGTGACGACGTCTTAAAATGCCTTCCATCGTTAGAAATCATCCTCCTTCAACATCGCCTAGAAGGTTGTACATCTATAAGAATCTGAGCCCAGACCGACATACTAGATACGGCCGCATCTCATCAGATGTTAGGAGTCTTTCTTGGTCTTTCAAAAGGAGCAAAGAGTTGGAAGAGCCAGATACACGTTCGCAAGAGGCTAGATTGTGAACACGACTCGAGCGTCATTAAGAAATAATGTACAGGCACGAGGAAGTTATGCTGAAGCTCATTAATTTCACACCTCTCACAGCTCCTTAGTCTTTTGGTCTGCACCACCGCAAACCCGTATATAATCGGTCGTATCGCCGACCCCAGGTCGCTTTCTCAAGACCACGAAGACAAACTTCTGACATCTGCTTGCCGTATTGAAGTTCCTCGGGAGGGGAAGGTCTTTGATTAAGGCACTTCCAAGGACTGACATTACATTCTCATCCCCCACCACTCATTCATCATCGGTACACCTCGTTCTGCCTCTGGATGTGATCCTAGGTGTTAAGTATATCCTCCGGTGCAACCTTGCTAATTTTCTGTAAGATGACCATCCCCATTATCATCATCAATCTTCTCCATCGATCTCTACCGTCAATTTAGCAATAGTCTATATGGTAGCATTTCCTCGCTAGACTCACAATAGCCTCCCTTCTCATGTCCGCACTATCGCTTGTTCCAGATTCGGGTAGTTGGTTATAGGAGCAGTAGTAGGAAAGGCATGCTTGCGGCTGCAGTAGTAGAAAAGATCGCGGGAGGCGGCTTTAAGCGTGCATGCGAAGGCAACTTGCAGAGCCAAGGGACTGGGCGCAGGTTAAGCAGATGTTGTAGGCGTGGCGATCGTTTTCGTCAAGAAGGAACAGGAGCCGAAAATCAGCTTACAGGGGCAGCAGCCTCGGTGACGGTGCTCAAAATGGTCGATCCGGATGCAAAACTACATCGTTGGGGGAAATATAGGGCTTACTTAGTCCCATCCTGTCTTGTGAGCACTAATACACTTGAAGACTGACACATTGGGTTTCTGAGCGAATGCGTCTTCTTGTTCGGCGTTGTCGATCAGGTCTTGAGTATTTTGGTGTCTCTGCTGGCGTGGGCAGCGTGTCGAGGCTGCTTTATATCGGCCAGAGTTTCGGGTTTGGACTTCTCAGGCCTCTCAGTGAGGTTGTTGCTCGCATCGGTTCATAGCTAGTGGTGTTTCCTAATGTCTCTACCGCAAATCACGATGCATTCGTAGAAGGAGCTATGGCTCTGAAGATTGAAAGTCATTCATCACGTTGCGTCGCTATAATGCATGTCAACAGTTTGAGAATGTAGCCCGATCTTAAATCAAGAAACCCATAGGCATCACTGCACGTTGGAGGAGGTTCTGTACGGCCTACGCCCTGTCACAGACAATCAACAGGGGAAAACGAACCCCTCGAGGTGAGCTCGGCGCAACTCAATCTTGACGTTCGTCGCTCTTTGGAAGATGAAGATCAAGCCATAAATTCAAAAAAGTCTCGCCGTCACCATGCCACAGATCTCGCCATACGGAAAAAGCTCGCCTCGTAAACCTTTAGAACGAAATAGAACGAAAAGATGCGCTACATGGGTATAATGAGCCATTGATATCAAGTCGATGAAGAGTACAATTGTGCGATGTGAGCATTGATGATAAGAATAAGGTGAATTAAGGCTGCCACAGGCATTAAAGCCAGATAGTACTAACACAACTTACTTTGGTGCTTGGATTCTTAGGGTTAGGGTTAGGGTTAGGGTTAGGGTTAGGGTTAGGGTTAGGGTTAGGGTTAGGGTTAGGGTTAGGGTTAGG